>PVHP010003459.1:0-78307 GCA_004024765.1 Zapus hudsonius
TGAGAGCCCATGTGGGAAGTGATCATGGACCTGATACATGAAAAGGGGTTTAGGGAGGAAAGAGAAGATACAGAGCGCAGGTCATGGTCTCCCCTGGGCTGAGATGAGGGGAGGCTTTCCAAGACAGGAAGCTGGAAGTTCAGGAGATGAACAGCCAACAAAGAGGCCTGACCCACCTGGTAAGGATCTATTTATAACCTTATTGTGGTCAGCTTCACCTTCAGAGAGCTGACTGGTGTGGACTCCGGAGGCTGGCTCAGGAAGAGGCCAACCATGATGCCAAGCTTCAGGGCTGAGCTTAACCAGCCACAATGCCAGGATCAGGTGAAAATTCTAGGAAGGGTGAACTCCCTCCCTCCTAGGGAGGGGCTCAGGTTGTTTATGGAAAATCAGATCCAGGTGGATCTGATTCTTCTCCTGACACAAGTCAAGAGACAAAGAGAGGAGAGATCCTTCTCTGATCAGACTTAAGGATAGTTCTGCTTTTTACTTATAAACCTAAACTACCTCTCACAGTAACTGGAGTTTTCAAGTTAGAGGCTTGGCTCCAGCTTCCCCAGCAGGCTAGGCCGCTCATCCCAGTGCACCAGTTAAAGCAACGGTAATGGAGGAAGCATCATCATTTCATGTGGCTACACTGGACAGATGAATAAAGGGTTTCAGTTACTATAGGTGTGGGTTGGAATCCATGGGGCACCCACTGTGTTTTCTAGGTAGAGATTGAATATTAAGACAGCACTCCTGGGCTGGAGAGATGGTTCAGCTGTTAAGGCACTTGCCTGCAAAGCCTAAGGACCAGAGTTCAATTCCCCACTATCCACATAAAGCCAGATGTACAAAATGGTACATGCATCTGGAGTTTGTTTGCAGTGGCTGGAGGCCCTGGTACTCTCTCTCTCTCCCCTCTCTCTGCCTACAAATAAATAAAAATATACGTAAAGAAAGGTAGCACTCCTGAACCCTGAAGTGGGCTAAAAGGTCAGAAGCTCAAAGCCCTTGAGCCCTTGATGGGCCATTTGCGCAGCATCTGCTTTCCTGCACTCTGCAGATTTCATTTGGCATCTTAATACCTCTCCCTAACCTACTCTCCGTCCACACAGTGACTGCAAGCCGGTCTTTGGGATACTAACATAAAGTTTAAGTTTAGGTTGCAATAGAGGAAGAATTGGTGGGGAGGCATGCATAATGAAGGAGCCAAGCTGTGTTCCAGTTGATCTCAATTTTAAAGAGAAACAGGATATCTATGATACAGAATAGAGAAAGCCAGGCAGGTCTCAGCTAGGATAGAGACCCAGGGGAGACCAGAAGAGGCCGAACACCTGACTTCTCCTGACACAAGAATGAACACTCCTAACTTGGATTAGAATCCCAGCCCCACCCAGATGTGGGTGGACTCTCTGGTCCATCCTCCAGATCAAACAACAAATCAGATCCTTCCCCGCCTACCTAACTAAACCCTCTAGAGGTGGTAGCCTGGGTAGGGGTCTGGCTCTGCTTCCTGGCTCTTCTTCCTGAGACCCTCTGGTCTGTGTCTGGTGTGGTCTGAGCTTCCCCCAGGGGAGTCTCGGTCCCCAGCCCCACCGGCCAGGTGGGGAAGGGAGACCTAACCCTGTCTTTTAGTGTCTCTTGAATTCTGGTCTCTCTGCTCTGTCTGTTGGTTTCCAATTTCCCACGGTGGATTCCCACTCTGGATCAGACGCGAGGACTCTCTCCTCCTTCCCCCACTTACCCTTGGAGCTGATGTCCAGTGGGTCCCCCTCTTGAATCTCAACCTTCCCACTGCGGTGACTACGAGGTCACTGGGGGCCTGCCACATGGGTGCTCTGTGGGTTTGTAGCCCCTCTGGAACCTCATCTTCTAAACCCCAGTTGCTCTGGCTTTCCGCTGATCCCAGCTCCATTCTAACTTCACCTTCAAAACCCCAGTTGACTTGGCTTTCCACGTGTTCGCAACCCCTTCTGGGCTTCACTTTGAAAGCCTCAATTCTCGAGCGCTCACTGGGTCCCGGCTTCAGCTTCATTCTAACTCTACTCTCTGAGCTTCAATTTCTCATTAACCTCCATCAATGGAGGTGTGCTTCCCACCTGGAACTATTCCAGTCTTCCTTTTCCAGTCACATTTCCCTTTTAATAAACCCCACAAATTGTAATTTCTCCTCAAATAAACTCAATAGTTCATAATTTGTCCTTCTTGGTTCTGTCTTTATTATTCTTCATTAAAGATTAGGAAAGAACCTAAAATTTGGGATTTATAAATCTGGGGGACACTCCCTGAACCCCAAATTTCACGTATCATATATATATATATATATATATATATATATATATATATATATATATATCTCCTGTTTTCCTTCAAAATATATAATTTTGTTGAAAGTATGGGTTTGCCAGGGCCTCCTGCCACTGCAAACTCCAAGCACATATGCAACGTGTGTGTGTGGCATTACATGGGTGCTGGGGACTCAAACCCAGTCTGTTAGGCTTTGCATGCAAGCACCTAAAACCACTGAGCAACCTCTCCAGCCCAGAAAGAAAGTTTTTTTGTTTTAAAGCTCAGTCTCCATGTATCCCAGACTGGCTGGCCTCAAACTCATAGTGATCTTCCTGCCTCAGCCTCCCAAGCGCTGGCATGAAAGGTGTGTGCCATCATGACCGCCCAGGATAGCATTTTACTAGGCAGTCAGCCAGGGACTGAGACCCAGGCTGACCTGGTCTCTTCCAAGCAACTAGCAACACCCCCTTCAGGAACTTCCTGCTCCTTGCTCAGCTCAGCACTCCTGGGTGGGCTGCTCCCTTGATTCCACCAGCCAATCAAGTCTCTCCCTGACACATCTGAGTCTGACAAGTCTCATCCCAATTGGATAGTTGATCAGTATAAAAGAGCCTAACTATGCAAGCTCTCTGCCTGGTTTTGCCAGCGTGTCCGCCTTGCTCCCCAACTTCCCAGTCTTGCTGGGAAGCTGGGTGAACTTCCTTCTGCCTGGATATTTTCCTCTTGTCTTCTGCATGTCTTGTTTTGGGGTGCTTTCTCACTTTGTTACATGTATGATTTTTTTTTAGCCTAAGTCCTTCACTATTTCTTAATCTTGTCTGATCGTTTATGTGAAGGGATCTTTGGTTCTAGGCTTTGCCTTCATGTGGGTGTGTGCCTCCTCCCGAGCCCTTTGACCCCAGAGATGGAGATTTCTCAGTGATGGAGATTCTCTGTCCCCTTCTCCTTTCCAGCCAGGCAAGGAGAATTCTCCTTTCAGATAGCCTCCTCCCTGGATCTTAATACTCTCTACAATAAACCTCATAATTCAGAACTTACTCTGCTCAGGGTCTAGTTTATCCATCCTTTGCTAAAATTGGATAGGGGTCCAAAAGTTGGGGTTCATAGGCCATCTCTGAGCCCCAAAAATCCTGCAGCAGTATCAGTTGTGGTTCTTCAAGCTGATCTGATCAACGTGGTTTTGAGGAGATGATCATTTCTGCTCCTGGGCTCATTCTTGTGGATAATTACTCTGGGGGGGGGCTGTTTTGGGAGATTTTGTTCCTTGGAATCAAGGTTGACTACAGATTGAGTCTTTGGCCAAAGTAAATGTGACAATTTCAGACAAGTTCACAGATTCCAGACCTGACCCCCTCCCCTCCCTGAGTGACAGGTAGAGATCTCGGTAACCTCCCATTCTCTTTCAAATAAAGTCTCCCACTATACCTTATCCTCTGGTGGTCTATAATTTTAATTCTTGAACTCTATAGACAAGAATTCAGGTACTCCTTCAGTTCTGAGGTGCAGTGGAAGTAGCTGGGTGCTCTCTAAGTTCTAATCCCCAGCTCCACTATTACATAATGACAAATAGACACAAAATGGAGGTAGAAACCAGGCTCCTGTCTTTTAGTCACTTTGTGGGCTCAAGTGAGGAGTCAATGCTTCTTACCAAAAGTAGCTTGTAAGTGCCTGTTTGAGTGTGACAGCCAACTCCTCATTGACTGCTCCTGGCTTTCAGTAGAAATAAGTTTCCAGGAGTTAAAACTGAAACCAATGCGTGTGGTTAAAGCTACTAAAAATAAGGGAAACAATTCTCTGTGGAAAATATACCAGGAAAATGAGATGTTGCTTAATAAGAATGGAAGTTTACAAGATTAAAGGATGTGGTTGGCTTTGTAGTATGTGTGGTGTGTGTGCATGCTTAAAGAGCAAATTCTATTCCTATTCTGAAGGTTATTTTAAGTGTAGCTGCTTAATGAAGGGCAGTGAAGGATAAAAACTACAAAGACTGGAAAAGAGAAGGAATAGAGAATTTCATGCTTAAACTTGATCAGATTGAATCAGCTTCTTATAAGAGTCTCAAAAATAGAGCTGAAGTAGGGCTGGAGAGCTGGCTTAGCAGTTAAGGCGCTTGCCTGCACTGCCTAACAACCCATGTTCGATTCCCCAGTTCCCACATAAAGCCAGATGCACAAAGAGACTGGAGGCCCTGGCGTGCCTCTCTCTTCTCTATCTGCTTGCAAAAAAAAAAAAAAAAAAGCAAAAAACACTTAAAAAGGAGAACAAAAAAGATCTGGAGTATAATCCAGTACTAGTGCCTAGAATACACAAGGCTGGTGGTTTAAGAAAGCCTGGATTTCAGTGTACCTGCTGAGAATTTCAGGTTCTTGTGTCTCTGAGCAATGGACTGGGCCAGGAACACATGGTTGGTAGTCGATGTTAGAGGTGTATCCATCCCTTTCCCTCCCCTCCTACCTGCTCATGGTAGTCTAGGCCAGATACCTCTGAGAAACGTGGGGAGGACACCTCCTCCAGCTCAGCCTCTGCACACCACCCAAGGCTCCTCCCTCCATAACCCCCTCTGGCCCATGCTCCAGGTGCATGCATCTCTCCTTTCCCCTCTCTATTCCTCTCTCCCACCCCCTCTCTCTTTCTGCTCCCCTTCTCCCTCACCCCCAAAACAATGAAGTTACCTGATCTGAAGCTACCCTCCTGTTTTCAGATCACACCGGTCGATCCTGACTTTAAACAAGACCCTGAGCCCAAGAAACTGGCCGTCCTGGTAATCTACTACAAACCCGAGAGCGACCTGGTGCAGTGACTCAGACTGTAAATACTGCAGATTGCCTTCTTGGGCTCCCCTCCCCCTCCCCTTTCTTTTCTGCCTTTTACCCAAACTCTCCCTACGTTCAAGATTAGCTCTATTTTCTGGTGAATCAGGTGGTTGGAACACCTGTGGCTGGGGAAATGGCAACACTGAGTCAGGTGACCTTCCTGGGCGGGTCCAGGGCCCCTTGCTCTGATCCAAGCGGAGGCGCAAAGACCACTGATTGGCAGCTGCTTTCTGTGTGACTTCCATCCACATTTTCAGGAGGTTTTAAAGGTGTGAGGATGCCCTTCTCTCTTCTTGATTCATCCCCAGAGCATAGCGCTTACCACATCCTGCCCTAGACTTTCTCCTGACACCTTTCCCCACTCCGTAGGGCCTGGACCTCCAAAACCTGCCTCCCACCCTCTTGGAGTGAAGATCCCTGGGCAGCTCAGAGTTAGGACCCTTAGAAAGGGGTTCACACCTCAGCACTGCTTCAGGGTGTCAAGGCAGGTGCCAGTCTCCCTCCAGTTGCCCTCTTTACAGCAGCCTGATGTGTTTAACCCATGGCTGCTCGGAGTCCAGTTAAAGCTGTGGCCTCAGAGAAATGGCCTCCAGCCCATTTCCAGGCCCCACGGCTTCTCTTTTGTGCCTCCTGACTTCCACCTTCAGGATTTGCAACGTGACCACCAGCTTCTCTCTCTGGGTGGGTCCTCATTTACTGGTCATGAGCAGTGACCACATGGATGGTTTTTCTCTGCCAGGTGACGTTAATATGACTTGTCCATCAACCCCATGGATTGCACCTTCCCCCAAGGCATTCAAGCCTCTCCCACATTGCTGTCTTCCCAGAGGCAAGCACGAAACTTGTGTGGCTGTTATCCTATTGCTGAAGATTCCACATGTGTGGGTTCAAGGTCACTGAGAAATCAAGCTGGAGCTGAGCTGGAAGCCTCCTCCCCGTTGAGGAGCTGTCAGGATACTGGAAAGACCTCTGCAGCCTTTTTGGAGAGAGAAGTCATCAATGGTCTTAACAGCAGTGGGTCCTGCAGGCTTTATGGCCACACAGGACAAATGTGCCAACTGGTGCAATGGTGGCATGGTTTGGGAGAAACCAACTGTTCTGATTGGACTAGAGGCCCACTCCACGGGAGGGAATTCATTCCTGGTGCTGAAAACTTGGTCAAAAGCTTATGGTTGAAATGGTCATAAGCCCTAGGGGGAAACTCCTAGTTGTCTACCCAATGCCCTCTAAACTCTTGGGTTAATGCTCATATATCAGTGCTACTCTTGAAAGGGAAGAGGCAGTTAGACAGAAAGGCCATAGGAGATGGTAATTTTAATTCCTGTCTTCTGGGCAGACCATGCAATTTTGGAATTGGAACCTTGTTGGAACTGTATTGTTGGGGTGGGCTTATGGGGGTTCTAGCCAGCTCCCCCTTGCTAGTGTTTGGCACACTCTCCTGCTGCTATTGTCCACCTGATATTGACCAGGAGGTGATGTCCAGCCTCTGCTCATGCCATCGTTTTCCCCTGCCATTATGGAGCTTCCCCTTAAGTCTGTAAACCAAAATACACCCAATTCCTCCACAAGCTGTTTTGGTTCTTTGTGCAGCAATGTCATGTTGACTGCAACACATGTCTTCCTGGGTTTTCATTTAGAAATAATTTCTAAATTTTATAATCACAATAGCAATGATAAGAGTCAGAAAAATAATACAAAAGGGGTCATCAGTTAAAAAGAGATATAAAGTATGTTTTCAGTAAAGAAGGTTAAAAGGACATGTTTTTAGACAAGAAAAGACTTTGCAAAGTGAAAGATTGTTCCAAGTGAATATAGAAACAAAGGATAAAATACATGTGAACAGGTCATGAGAGTCGATAGAAGGTGGTTATGAGAAAGGTTTACTGCCTGACGACAGAGATCACTGTTATTTATCCCATAATTTAAAAATGCTCCTAAAGCCTGTGGCAAGAAGGGTTAACATAGGAAGAGTTTGGCTCTCTGTACTTCCTCCCTTGCCTTCATTTTTACAAAATACTTCACAGTCCATGGTCTTCCTCATATTTATAAGCTCTTCCTAGAACGTAATTCAGACTCAACTCTTTTTAATAAGTTGACAAATTTGTGTGTCATGTCTCATGATATGAAAGTTACAATTTGGCTAGGTATGGCAGTGCACTTGGAAGACAGAGGTAGGATTGCTGTGAGTTCAAGTTTCACGTTAGCCTGGGCTAGAGTGAGACCTTACCTTGAAAACGAACAAGCAAACAAAAAATTTTGATTCACTAATATTGATCTTCTCATAATAACATTTACAAGCTGGCTTTAAAATGTCAGGCTTTTAACTACTGAGGAAATTGAGGTTTAACAAGAGTAAGACTTATTTAAACTGTTTGGGTTTTTTGTTTAAGCTTAATCTAAATGTTACATGAAAGTCCAAATGGCAAAACTGATGTAATCAACATTCTGGGTGTTCAATAACCATACTTGGAAACAAAATCTAATCAGGATACAGGGGCTAAAAGGGAAGCCAATATTTTGGTCCCTGGCCAAGGTCAAGCAGACGACGGGAGGAGGGTCCTACAGCTCCGTAAACCCACCCTCACATGGTCCCTTAACGATCTAACTCCATCTATTTAGGTCCTCTTCGATCGTCCTCGAAAGCCTAAAAGTCAAAAGAGTAAGACCCCCAAAATCCCACTCTACACCCCGCTGCAGCCTGAAGTAGCTAGATCAAGTGAACACCCATCTCTAATTGAATTTAGGGTCCCAACTCTTGAAGGGGAGGTCAGTTGAGGACAGACCCAAATTCCTTTTCATAGTACTATTAGAAAGGAAGGAGCCATTCCCTGTCAAGCAGAGGATTGGTCCTGAACGGAGATATAAAAGATGTACACTGCTAAGGTCCAATTTTAGATTAGGGGCTGGAGAGATGGCTCACAGATTGAAGATGCTTGCAAAGCCTGATGGGCCTGGGTGTGATTCCCCAGAATGCAAAGCCAGATGCAAGGTGGTGCATATGCCGGGGCATACTCTCTACCTTACCTAAGCCAAGTTGTCATATTTTAAAAAATCTAACTCTTACCCAAATTAGGAATGGCTTCTTCCTTCTATAGACAACACTCTGTTTCCTTACCTTCTGTCTGTTAGTTGCTATCTTCAACCTCAAATATAATGTCACTATGATGAGCCATGTCCCCTACATATACACCGAAGTGTTGCAACTACCTTTGTGTTCCTGGGACAAAAATCCTGACCAAAGGCCTCTGAGAGGAGGAACAGTTTTATATTCGGATGTCTCAAGGAAAACTTCACAATGGTAGAGTAGAGCCTGGACAGTGTTTCTTGCCACAGCAGCTGACGGGAAGCAGCAAGAGAGTGAGTGAGCTGAGCTCTGGTCAGAGAGTAGCTAGCTATCGCACCCCTAACAACACACCTCCCAAACTGTCATAAGCTGTGGACCAAACATGAATCTATGGGGAACATCTGATTCAAACATAATGGCTAACAGACTAATGTGATCCAAGAGTTTCTTCCCTAATGGCTCTGTTAATTCTCTCTCCTAAAGAGATGCCTCCTGCCTAGTCAGCCTCATCCACAACAGTCTAGGATAAGCTTCTTAGCAATGCGGGACAACGACTTGCCACGTGCACAACCTGTGACACGATGTTTGGAAAAGGGAACATGAAGCCCAGGCTGCCACTAGGATTTTAACAACCAACAGCAGAAATCGTGGAGAATGAAATGTTACAGGTCCAGGCCAAAATTATTTTGGGCTATATTAGCCTTTCAAAATAGCCAGCTTATTGTTTTTTTCCTGTGTATGACTGACTTCTCTGTGACCAGCGGAGACAGACACCTGCTGTTCTTGGTTACAGTTATTCTGGACATATTCCTTTTAAGGTTGGTTAAATGGATAGGAGATCTAAGATTCCTTTTAACCAATGGTTTTAAACTGTTTGACAGTTTTGACAAAATTCCCCAAATTAAAATATGAATTATGGGGGGTTTTGGCTTCCAAAAAACTGGGTGCACACCAGGTTCTCTTGCTGCTGCAAAGGAATTCCCAATTGGCTTTATATGGGTGGCCAACAGACTTTCCAAGTAAGCACCACTGAGCCGTCTCCCCGTGCCCCAGCCTGCTTTCTTGCCATTCTTCCCTCCTTTTTTGTCTGCTTTGCTGTGACTTTGGCTTCTTCCCCTGTCCCACACAGGCTGGCACACTCATCAGGTCTCTAGGATACCTGCCATCTTCAGAAAAACCGAGTCAAATGGCATGTCCCTTAGGTTCTCCATTACCCAAACCCAGTCAAGGTACAAAAGATGTTTGTTCTCTTCTCTTTGAGAAATCTAAAGAAATGTACATACCCATTAGTTCTCTCACCAATTACCAGACCACACTACCAAGTGTCTTGCCGTCCTAGAGCTGGAATCCCCAACAGGTTCCAGAATTAGGATCTACACGGATCTCTCCTTCCTTATCACACTGCGCAATGGCCAGTAGCAATCTCTCTCTCTCTCTCTCTCTCTCTCTCTCTCTCTCTCTCTCTCTCTCTTTCTCTCTCTCTTCCCTCCCCAGCTCCTTCAATTTAGAAATCCTTCTACTATCTCTCTGATTCTTCTGCTCCAAACCATGTTCAAAGCATTTTTCTCTATGCCTCTGCTGAAAGATCCATCCCCAACTTTCAAATCTGTTGCTGAAATGCCATTCCTCTCAGTGGTGGGCTCTGGCTTCTGCCTACTTCCAATCAGCTAACAAAAGCTCCAGCTTCTCCCAAGCAAAAGGAACAGAACTACTTTGCCTGCCACACTTTTCCCTTAGACAGGATTCCCAGCAGCTCTCACACACGGGTTGCCTCGTCCAAACTTTCACGTTTACCTGTAATGGCATCAGCAGAGCAGACTGACTCATCAGGTAGTATCTTCTGTGGCACAGTCTGCCTCTTTGACTCTCTTCCCCGTGCTTAGAACATCCCCACCACTTCCTCCTTACCGGCCTCTCTGCTAACATGACTCATTACAACTTAAGAATAAGAAAAATAGTTCATCTCTGTGATTTTGGCATTGAAAGAAAAATGCTTGTTCATGCTTCCTGCAACAATAGACAGATGTCTGGGAGGAATACAAACTGCCAAGCTTTAATGCTGCCCCCTTCTAAATCGTCTTACAGAGTCAATTTAAAGGTCAGGATTTTTAGATGGTTTCTGAATGCTTCTTATAACGACTTGAACCTTTGGCAAATCAATTCATTTGGGTTTATTAATAAGACATGGGATTATTAATATGATGACTGCACCTAGGTGAGCACATGAATGTCATCATCTGTCTGGCACCATCCGTGCAACAGCCTGATAATGAATTATTTCTGGAAGTAGAGATTTATCAGGGTGACCTGGTGCTGTAGAAGTAGTAGATGAACGTATTAAACTTGCAGCAGGAGAACGAGGCTGAAGAAGTTATTGGACACACCAGACTGAGGAAAGAGTGAAACACCCTCACCTGGACCCCACAGAGGTGGACACCTAACATGGCCAGAGTGACTGCCCCACCAACCTGTCACCTGAGCACCGGCGTGTGCATCCAGGACATCCCAGGCGCTTCAGCTCAGCTCCGCCCCTGCCGTGGATGCAGCTTTCCTGAAGTGCCATCTGCCTGTGCCCTGTTGTCCATTGGTCTGGCTGTTTGCTAATCTGGACCAGGTCCTGCCCTTTCGCCTCTGCAACAGGGATCAACTTTGCAGCTCAAACCTGTTTTTAAGGTAAGAGAAATAAGTAAGCCTGCTTCCGTATTTTTATTTAATTTTTAAATTTTTATTAATCGTAATCTTGAACCTGGTTGCAACTTGCACCTTTTGAGCTCTGTAACTCCATACACAGTAGTATCGTGAAGACACTTAGGTATGTCTCCTCTCTCTCTCTCTCTCTCTCTCTCTCTCTCTCTCTCTCTGTTCTCATCATCTCATTTAATTCCATGAAAACTATTTTTTTCTGTGTGATTTAACCTAGTAGTTTTTAGAATCCATTAATTTCGTTAGTGGTCTGAAAATTATCCAACCCAAGACAATGACGCTAAAGCTACTAACTGTGTGTGCTTAAATCTAAAGCTCGCACTATCCCTTATTGCCACTTAATAAACGCACTAACTTTGCTTCACTCTGACTGGTCCTGAAATTATTTTCTTCTTCTCCTCCTCCTCGGGTAGCGTAGCCAAGTGTGGTGTTTGGGGGGAGATGAAAGGGGTTACATGGTTATACATGTGCATGGTGAACCAGAGAACCAGGAGCCATAGCATTGAGGGCAGCAACTGGCTGACCGTGCCCCATGCTGAAGGTTTTATTAGGGATAGACAAAGACCAGGGGTCAGAGGAAGAAGGAGCCAAGGAGTCTAACATCGCTCAAGTTTAACGAGCTCAGTAAGCATCCCATATTTTCTCCTTACAAGGTAATCTCAGACATCTTGACACCAGCAGATGGCAGGCTGGTTTTCTAGCCCTAATGCTCTGTGTTCAGTGCCTGTTTCCCTGCGAAGGTTGGTTCAATCCCCAGCACCTCTCTCTCTCTCTCTCTCTCTCTCTCTCTCTCTCTCTCTCTCTCCCTCTCACACAAAGGAATTGAGGGAGAGTTAGGTAGCTAGTCAGGAGGGAGGGCCCAAAGAGAGAACACCATGCCTGCCTACTTCAGCAGAACCAAGGTTCAGAGTCTGATCCAGCCTCCCAATCAGCTCTTCCCCCCCATCCCCACTCCAGAGTTCAGACCGATCAGTTCTCTCTCTCTGACTCAGCTGAGTCTGGGGGTAAAGCCCACCACAGTAAGATTGTAGCCAGATCTTTCGAAGGTGGGCAAGCCTTTCTCTTCCAGGCCCATGCTCACTTCCCACATGGGCTCTCAGACCACACGGTGCGTCCATTTTCCTTCCCTTGGTTAGACACTTCCCAGAATAAATGTACTAATTTAATAATTATCCCTCTCAGTCTTGTTTTATCCAAATTCTTTGGTAAAACAGACACAAGCTCAGAGTTTAGGATTTTAAACCCTCAAAACCCTGGTACAGAATTACTCTAGGTATCTGTAGAGTAAGGCCGGACAGCAAGCCCTTAGTTGGGCTTCTGGGCCTGGAAAGATCAGAACAGGCTGTGTTAGTTACATTTTATGTCACTATGACAAAATTCTGACAGAAACAAATCAACGAAAGATTTATTTTGGCATAAATAATTTCAGAAGTTACAGCCCAAAACCGCTTGGCTCCATGTTTCAGGCCCATTGTAAGGCAGAACACCTTATTAAAAGTTCCAGCTTTTAAAGCAGACTTTAAAAGTGCCTGTTTAGTGATGTTTTGTGAGGCAGGACCTTTACGAGATGATTGAGTCATCATGAGGGCTCCCCTCGCGTGAATGGGATTCGTGCTGAACTGCAGAACGGCTTGACTAGCTTTAAAGTGTTTTGCTTATGAATCTGCTCCTACTGCTTTCCGCTGTGGAAGCCATCCACCACCAGCAGCGGTCTTATCTCATTCCAGGATGTGGGGTCCCCCATGAACTCATGTGTCCTGAATGCTAGGTCCCCAGCTGATGGCAATTTTGGAATTGGAACCTTCTTGAAGGTGTGGTTTGGGGGGATTATGGGGGTTCTAGCCAGCTTCCCTTTGCCAGTGTTGGGCACACTCTCCTGCTGCTGCTGTCCACTTGATGTCGGCCAGGAGGTGATGTCCAGCCTCTGCTCATGCCATCGTTTCCCCTGCCATCATGAAGTTTCCCCTCTAGTCCATAAGCCAAAATAAACCCTTTCCTCCATAAGCTGCTTTTTGTTGGGTTCTTTCTGCCAGCAAAGAGAAAGCTGACTGATTGCAACACAGGGTTTGCTTACACTCATCTGAATCTGAATTCACAAAGTGAAACAAAACAATCCGAACCCCATGTTTGTGAGCTAAGACCTCAATATGTGTGGTAACCTAAGTTCTATTTTACAATTTAAAAACCGTTTAGGGCTGAGCTGTATGTAGCTCAGGGCTGGGAAGTGCTTGCCTACCATGCACAAGACCCTGGGTTCAATGCACACCACCACCAAAATAAAAAATAAAGATAAAATTTGTCACATGCCTGTTGTCTCAGCACCCAGGAGGCTGAGGCTGGAGGATTGAGAATTCAAGGCTAGCCTGGGCTACATAGTTCCAACTAGTCTGAACTACCTAGTAAGACCCTAGTGTGTCAAAAAGAAAATAGTTGAATAAATAAATAAAATTGTCCTTTTTCAATATTTCAACCAGGAGTAGTAATGGTCTTAATTAGAATGATAAAAGTTATTTATAAAGATATGGAGCCAGTGGAATGGCTCGGCAATTAAAGGCATTTGCCAGCCTGGGTTTGGTAACCCAGTACCCACTAAGCCAGGTGCACAAAGTGGTACATGCGTCACATGCCTAATTGACCAAATTCCAAAATACTGACAACTCAGGGACAAGGATGTGGCCAGTGGGACTCTCACTCATGGCTGGTGGAAATGCAAAGGGCCACAGCCACCTTGGAGGGCTTTGTGGCAGTGTTTCATCCGACTAAACACACTCATTATAGGTACTTACCCAACAGAATTGAAAATGACCATATGAAAGCCTGCGCAGGGATATGTGTTGCGGCTGAAGTCCTAACTGCCAACGCTGGAAGCAGCCAGGCTGTCCTTCGGTGAGTGAAGGAGTTAACTGCGGTTTATGCAGATGCAGGACGCTGAAGAGAAACGAGCTACCACGTTTATCACGCCATTGAAAGGCATGAAAGAAACTAACCCACACTGCTAAGAAGCCAACTTGAGGAAGTTACATATTGTCCGATTCCAAGTTTATGACATTCTGGAATGGGACAGTGGAAAAGGAATGGTTAACTATGGTGAGGGTAGAGGGACACAAGGTGGGGCACCGGGTGTGTCATGCAGCATCCTGTCATGGGGAGACCCTTACCTGAGCCCATGTGATGCCCGGCGTCCGCACACTGTGGACTTGGCATGTTATGGTGTGTCCGGGTGGGTTTGCTGAAAAAACGTGTCACTTGTGGTACAAATGAGGATGGCGGGGAAGGCGGTGCGTGGGGGCACAGGAGGAGCTGGCTGTACCTTTTTTTTAATCTTTGTGGGTTTTAAAAAAAATTCTTATTTATTCATTTTCAAGCAGAGAGATAGAGATAGAGATAGAGAGAGAGAGAGAGAGAGAACCAGGGCCACCACCTTGTGGGTCTGGCCCATGTGGGTCCTGGGGAACTGAACCCGGGGCCCTAGGCACTGGAGGCAAGTGCCTTAACCGCTGAGCCATCTCTCCAGCCCCGCTGTCTGTACCTTCCTCTCAACTTTGTTTTGAACATAAAACTGGAATTTTATAGTTGAACACCTGTCGCATTCATGCGGGTTCTAATACAGCTTTAATGGACAAGGCAGGACAAGAGGCCTCTAGCCCTTCCTTCTGAGTGTGCTTTCTTTAGTTCTCTTTAGTTAAATGCACTTTGTAATACACTTTTAAAAATTAAAGTATTTTGCCTTCAGAAAAGTAGGAAAAATAATATGGTAGATCAGAACATGGCTGGATGTAATTTTAAAATAAACATGAGACTCTCACAATATTTGCTTCATTGTATATTTATTTTTTAATATTTAATTTTTATATATAAATATGAGAGAGAGAGAGAGAGAGAGAGAGAGAGAGAGAGAGAGAGAGAGAGAGAGAGAGAGAGAGAGAGAAAGAGAACGTGAGCATGGGCATGCCAGGGCCTCTCCGATACGTGCTCCACTTTGAGCATCTGGCTTTATGTGGGTTCTGAGGAATCAACCCTGGGCCATCAGGCTTTGCAAGCAAGCACCTTCCACTGCTGAGCCATCTCCCCAGCCCATTGGCAGTTAAAAGGACAAGGTACATTACACTTCAATGAGCCACGTCATGTACTATATGTAAACCTCGTCTCCATGCAAGCTTTCCTTGACGTGTGAACTCCTGGAAATCCATCATCCTGTCTGAGGATCCTTTTCTTGAGGTCTGGTTCTTGCAGGAGATGCTGAGATCCAAGCTCCTTCAAGCTCTCTCCTTGCTTCTGGTCTCCATGAAGTGAGCACACTGCACCACTTCTTGACCCAAAGCACTAGACTAGGGCCAAGCAACCTAGACTGAAACCTCTGAAGATGTGAGCTGAAATGATTCTCCTTGGGCATTGAATTCCAGATACTCTGTTACAGTAACAGAAAGCTGAACATACATAGCTTCTGTGTTTTAACCCTCAAAGGGTTAGATTACAAATAAAATATCATATGCTTTCTCATATGCAAAATTTAGATTTTTATAAATAATAAGATAAAATACAGTCCATGTAGCAATGTAGTGGTTTGATCCAGGTGTCCCACATAAACTTAAGTGTTCTGAATGTTGGTCCCCAGCTGATGGCAATTTTGGAATTGGAACCTTGTTGGAGGTGTCTTGCTGGGGGCAGGCTTATGGGTGTTCTAGCCAGCTTCCCCTTGACAGGGTTTGGCACACACCCCTGTTGCTGTTGTTCACCTGATGCTGGCCAGGAGGTGATGTCCACTCTCTGCTCATGCCATTGCTTTCCCTGCCATCATGGAGCTTGCCCTAGAGTCTGTAAACCAACATAAACTCTTTCTTCCCATCAGATTGCTTTTGGTCAGCTTCTTTCTGCCAGCAACGAGAAAGCTGGATGAAACAGGGACTAAGAAAATAATTAGCCTTACCACACAACCAGAAAACAGCAGGAATTACACAGCAGAGCTTGCCACCCCTCGGATCCCTCACTACTGCAGAGATATTTGTTCATCACTTTTTATTATTGGACTCTTTACAACAGCAAGGAAATGGAGTCGATAATGAAAATGTGGTACAGAAGTAAAATGAAATTTAGCCATAAGGAGAATGAAATCATCAGGTTTGTTGGAAAATAGACAAAATTGGAAAATATTATATTCATTGAAGTAACTCCAGTACAGAAAGACAGATAGCCTTCCTATGTGAGTCCTAGCTCAGAGAGGGTGGAGGTGCCTGGGAAATTGGAAAGTCTCATGAGAGAGGAAAAAATAAGGCTTCAGTGAAGGTAGCAGATCTTGAGTGTTAGGAAAGTCGAAGGAGGATTGCTGGGGATGGAGGGAGAAAGCAGTTAGATGGGGCAGAGGAGGGAAAGGGTTAACCAGAACTATGTACGTGTATCAACGTGTATCAAGTGAAATAACACAGCCACAGAAAGACAAGGACCCATATGCAGAGGAGATGTTGGGCTTGTTATTGTTTGGGTTTGGGGTTCTGTTTTTGTCTGTCTTTTTAGACAGGGCTTGGCCTCCAACTCACTATGTAGCTGAGGATGACCTTGAACTCCTGATCTTCTTGCTTGTGTCTCCCAAGCCTGGGATTACAGATATGTGCCCCACCTTTGGCTTACTTTGGCTTTGAGATAGGGTCTACTATGTTGCCCAGGCTAGCCTTCGACTTGAGATCTGTTTCACCTCAGCCTCCCGAGTCCTGGGATCACAGTCGTGTGTCTTAGCTCCTGGCTAGTAAATTGGATTTGATCAGTGACACCATTAACATGGATGGAAATAGCACGGTGAACCCCACTGATTGGGGGGGGGGGTTCTCAAGTTTTAGAGATTTACTGATCAGTGAAATAAACTCCAGGAAATCAACATGATTCATGCACTTAGAGGAGAAATATTCTTGGTTAAGTGGAAACTCATGCTGATGGCTTCTGAAAGACCTTCACTGTAAGCCGCAGTATGATGAAATGTTTCATTAGAATTCTGACCACCTTTCTTCAGTTTGCTGAAGACCACATTCACTGAGTAGAACTCGCATTGATCACTGGGGCCCAGCTTGTTCCAGGGATCTGGGTTGTTCCTCCCAAGTGATATCTGGATTGAACAGTGTCATGTCAGATGCATCACACACAGTGCTGCTCCAGTACTTCCTGCTCCATTAAATATGAAGGAGGGGTCAAGCGTGCAGTGCATGTTTCTTGACCTGACCAATGAGCTGGGCGAACATGAGGCCAGAGAGAGAACCCACCACCGACACACACCGAGCAGACTCTGTGCCAGGTTGAGGGATATCCAAAGTCACCCCACCCCTCCAACATGAAGGCCCCCTGGCATGGAGGGCGGCCTGTGGTACGCCTCCCCCATTAATTTGTACACTTCATATAAGTTAATATAAAAGAATCGCTAGTAATGGTTTATAAGCAAATCACATATGCTGCTTTAGATCTCTGAATGTCTGTTCTGTGAGCAACATTTTTCTATTAAAAATAGCTTATTTAGGGCTGGAGAGATGGCTCAGCAGTTAAGTGCTTGCCTGCAAAGCCTAATGACCAGGGCCTGATTCCCCAGTACCCATGTAAAGCCAGATGCACAAAGTGACACATGCATCTGGAGTTCATTGCAGCAGCTAGAGGCCCTGGCATGCCCATTCTCTCTACTCCCTCCCCATGGAAATAAATAAATAATTTTAAAAAATAGGTTAGAGCTGAAGAGATGGCTAAGTGGTTAAGGCACTTGCCTGCAAAACCCAATGACCTGAGTTCAATTCCCCAGTGTCCACATAAAGCCAGATACACAAAGTGGCACATGTATTTGGAATTCATTTGCAGTGGCTAGAAGCTCTGGCATCATGCCCTTTCTCTCCACCCCCCTCTCTCTCTTCCTCCCTCCCTCCCTCTCTCTCTTTCTCTCTCTCCCTCTCTCTCTGTATGTCTCTTTGCTTGCAAATAAATAAAATAATATTTTAAAATATAGTTTATTTACCTACCATATTAGCAAAGACTTAGCCAAGTAGAAAAGTAACCCGAGGACAGCTATAAAATCTAGGCAAAGATGCAGTGTTGGAATTAAAAACAGTGAGCATTTATGAAAGTGCTCATGATCAAATAGCCCAAAGGAAGATGCCATGATAGAAACAGTCCACAAGGCGCTCATGCAGCCCTTTGCCTCAAGGGAAAGTCCGTAATTCACAAAGGACAATTTTCTTGGAAAGATAGAGATGAGTCAGAACATGAGGAGGGGATCAAATGCAGCCCAACCTACGCACTCAGTAGATTTGGGGAGTATCCCCACATGCTTGCTTAACTAATTGTGCTTAATATTTCCCAAAATATTTGATTTGTTCCAGGTGCCCCCAACAAATGAATGTGTTCTGAATGCTCAATCCTCAGCTGATGGCAGTTTGGGTATTGGAACCTCGCTGGAGCTGTGTTGTTGGGGGCGGGCTTATGGGGATTATAAGCAGCTTCCCCTTGCCAGTGTTTGGCACACCTTCCTGCCACTGTTTGCAGTGCTGTGGCGAGGTGATGTCCACCCCTCTGCTCATGCCATCGTTTCCCCTGCCATCATGGAGCTTCCCCTCGAGTCCGTAAGCCAAAATAAACCTATTCCTCCACAAGCTGCTTTTGGTTGGGTTCTTTTATGCAGCAATGAGAAAGTTGAACTGCAACAAGATTCTGTGATTCAGGAAAAGTGCTACCTGAAAAAAAAGTAATTATAAAAAGTAGCAAAAAATAAAACAAGTTTTGCATAAAAATGCAGAACTATCTCACTCTTGGTTGGAGAATCTGCTTTGCTTTATAAAGAAAAGAAGAGAGCTGACTTCCCACCAGCAGACCTGCCACCTCTACATCTGCCAGAACCCAGGAGAAATTGCAGGGGAAGTGGCGACATGAGTACTGCTCTTACTAGTAGCCTGACAGCTCCAGGGTCATGGTGACAGACATGGTGATCAATCAAAACCTATCAAAGCAGAAACCCAGAGGCTACAGAGAATTCAACACTAAAGCAGACTGCCAACAGGCCTGCCATGGCTCAGGGAACAACATGGAAGAGGGGATGGAAAGATTGCAAGAACCACAGAGTGGGTAGGACACCCTGAGGCACAGTCCCTGCCATCCCACAGGGATGACCCTGCAGTGAGCATCATAACCATAACCCCACTGAGGAGGGCCCCAGGGTAAAGGGAACTGGGGCAAGGGGATAAGAGTATAACTTGTTAAATATAAAATAAAAAAATAATTTTTTAAAAATTGCAGAACTATACTCCCTTCACGTTATCAGTTTATAACTCCACAAGTCACTGAACAGCTCTAAGCAATTAGCAGGATGAAGTCACTTATGTTGCAAAATTGCAAAAGGAATTATTCATCTGGGGGAAAGGCCAACTCCACCTAGAGATGACAGTCTAAATGGAATTTAGGTTAAACTTTAGCAATGATAACTTTCAGCAGTGGTGCCTAAAATAAAGGTTATTTTATGGTTTAATTTCTGTAGCAGGTAGCCTCACGCTGCTGAGACAAAACACTTCGCCAAAAGCCGTTTATGGAAGGAAAGAGTTTATTTCTGCCTTACAGTTTCCAGGGGAAGTTACATCATGGCAGGGCGAGCTGCCAGACAGCAGAGGCTGTGAGGGGCTAGGTGAGACAGCTTTGGACCAGGTAGATAGGGGCAGCTCTTGAGGGAGGGATCTTAGGATCTTACCTCAAACCCATACTGCGCCTACCTCTGCTCACCAGCCTGACTCCGTGGCAGGACTAATGTCTGCCCATCTCGCCCGATCACGCCTCTCTCTTGAGCACCCACCCTGCTCAGATGTGGTGGATTCCTCCTCTGGACCCAGGCCGATTGGCAGGTATACCTGGCATAGGTGTGCCAACTTCTTCCTGAGTGTAGACTTCTCCTCTCTGGCTCTTGAGCTGTCCTGCACACCTGTGTCTTCATGCCCATTAAACTCTCTCTGTTTCCCACTCTCCCACCCTGGGAGCCTGGCTGCCAAGATGGGAAAGGATAGTTTTTTTTTTTTTTTTTTTTTTTTTTTTTGGTTTTTCAAGGCAGGGTCTCACTGTAGTCCAGGCTGACCTGGAATTCACTATGTAGTCTCAGGCTGGCCTCGAACTCACAGTGATCCTCCTGCTTCTGCCTCCCGAGTGCTGGGATTAAAGGTGTGCGCCACCAAGCTTAGCTTAGGGATTTTTTTTAATACTGTATTTTTAAAAAAATATTTTATTTATTCATTTTCAATCAGAGAGAGAGAGAGAGAGAGAGAGAGAGAAAGAGAGAGAAAGAGAGGGAGAGAGCACCAGGGCCACCACTTTGTGGATCTGGTATATGTGGGTACTGGGGAATTGAACCTGTGGCCTTAGGCACTGGAGGCAAGTGCCTTAACCAATGAGCCATCTCTCCAGCCCAATACTGTATTTTTTATTTGCTTGTTTTGTTTTACTTTTTAATTTTTTGGAAGCGCACACCTTTTCTTTCATTAGAACATCTTTTTTGCATCCAGGGTCCATGGCCATTCTTACACAGGAACCCCTGGACCTGCTGTGTATGTTCCCTCCCCTCAGCCACTCTCCCTTCCTTCTTGGCCCTTCTATCTCCCTCATATCCCTATATGTCTGAATAAAATGTGGTGGTTTAAAAATCCTTCACTCTAGTCTAGATTGCCAATTCTTCGGTTAATTAATAGACACAAACTCAGGACATGAGGTTCCAGGATTATAGTAGTTACCCCTCCACACCTCCCCTGCCAACCAGTGTCACAGCAGCAGGAAGTAGATAGAGCAAGTGAGCTAAGTGGCCCAGAGGGGCTGAGCTCTGGTACCCAAAGGCCTTCCCCAGCAGCACACCTCCTCCAGCAGAGCTCCAACCTCCCAAAGGCTCCACAAACTTCCCCAAGGTCACCTCCAGCTGGGGGCTAAGTGGGAGGCTTAATCACAAATGCATGAGGCTATGGAGGACATTTTACATTTGATCTTAGCCAAAAGGCCGAGAAGCAACGGGGACCATTTTATGTTCAAACCTTCACCATTTTGATTTTGGTTTGCTTGATATTGGTGCTGGGGGGATTGAGCCCAGAGCCCTCTGAATGCTAAGACATGCTCTACTACTGAGTTATACTACCTACATCCTTAAAGTTACTTTCACTTTTTAAAAAAATTTAAAGATAGTTTTTTTTTACAGGAGATATTATTTGTTAATAAATAAAAATATCAGTCAGGCATGGTGGTGCACACCTTTTATTCCAGCACTTGGGAAGATCACTGTGAGTTCAAAGCCAGCCTGGGAGTACAGAGTGAGTGCCAGGTCAGCCTGGGCTAGAGCGAGACCCTGTTTCACAAAACAAAAAAACTCTCTCTCTCTCTCTCTCTCTCTCTATATATATATATATATATATATATATATATATATATATATATATATATGATAGATAGCTAGAGATAGATAGATAGATCTTTTAGGTGTAACAGAAAGATCAATGAAGCAGCTAAATTCCTATAATTTACCAACATTCTTAAGAGATTAGACTCCTCCAGATCCTCCTGGGACTGAGTCCTCAGCCGGCATCTCTGGAATTCCTAGCATATCTGACCTCTGGCTGAGTGGCTGCTGCCCCTTCTTGGGGTGGCAAGTGGGCCTCAGCCAGAATACAGGAACAAAGCAAGGGCACTCCCTCCTCCCTGTTGGACCCAGGCCTTTCCTGGTCGCCAGCAGCCTCAATACTGACCAGCCGCCATACTTCCTCCTAGAGCTCCGTCTGCCCACCAGCTTGCTTTCCCCCAGCAAGTGAAGTCCCATGTAGTGCAGTCCTGGGAAGCCATGGCATTCCCTGAACCCTCCGGCTGGTGAGCCGGAGCCAGCCCAGGAGAAGGGGGCAGCTAGAGAGGGCACATCTGGGGTTGAATCCTGATCCTGCCACTAGGGAAACAGTGAACTCGATGTGGTCACCAGCAAAAGGGGTTACTAAGCCAGGTGTGGTGGCACACACCTTTAATCCCAGGACTCGAGAGGCAGAGGTAGGAGGATCACTGTGAGTTCCAGGCCACCCTGAGACTACATAGTGAATTCCAGGTCAGCCTGGACTAGAGCGAGACCCTACCTCAAAAAAAGAAACAAAACAAAAAAATTGCCTAATCTGGTCCCACTTCCCAAGCTATAAAAGTAAACTCAAAACTAAGGCTCAGCAACTCCTGGGGACTTTTCCATGGTCATGGGTCATAAATGTGAGCATGGTCCTCAAGTGCTGGTGGCCCGTGATCAGGAGCGCACACGAGAGAAAGGACAAAGGCCAAGGTCTGCTACCTGGCAGGCCAGCTCTCTGGTCATCCAGGCCGGAGATCCCCTCGTCCACTAAAGGCAGCTCAGGAGCCGGCATGTGAAGTCCATGCTCTTCACGCTCTTCAGGCCTGGTGTCCCTGTAGTTCCCTGGAGGGAGTCTCATCCGGGAGCTGAGGCTGAGGTCTGTACCAGGGATACAGGCAGACTTGAGTCGGACTGAATTAAACCCTGGTTCTGATACTTAGTAGATAGGCAACTGGCTGTAGTTCTCAGTGCCTCTGTTTCCCCATCCACAACATAGTCACAATCATAAGACCTACCTTATAGAACTGAATATATGTTCCTCTGCATGGAAAGTTGTCTATTAACATTCTCCAATATGCCTTGTTTTTAATTTAAATTTTATTGAGAACTTTAATATATGTAATATGGCCTCTCGTAGTGAAACTATAAAAATTGTGTTTTAATGTATAGCCAAGCAGGCCAGGAGTGGTGACGTATGCCTTTAATTCCATCACTCAGGAAGCTGAGGTCCGGGATCACTATGAGTTCAAGGCCAGTTTGAGCTACAGAGTAAGTTCCAGGTCAGCGTGGGCTAGTGTGAAGCCCTGCCTCAAAAAGTAAAACTTCAAGCCATAGTAAGAGAGGGAGGGGTGGTGACGCGTTTGAGGCTTTGACCGCATGAGAGGCAGTGGTTCTCACAGGAGGCAGCTTTCCTCCCATATCACCTCGTGGTGGCACGCTGTGAGCACATCGCAGATGTGTGCAGGTGCCAGGAGTGGCCACTTCCCGGGACACAGCCTCACCTACGACCTGGGTCTCAGAAATGTTCTCTCTCTAGGGAGTGCCAGTGTGTGCTGATGGGGAGTCACAGTCCTCTGATGGTTCTTTGTGCGATTGAGGAAGTTTGGACCTTTGACTGAAACAGGATCTCCTTTCCGCACGGGAGGGAGGGCTGTTGACCTGAGTATGCCCATAAACAATTGTGTTTGCCTTTTCGCCCTTCTCTCAGCCGGACAGAACAACTTCAGATGTCTTCTTATTCATTGCTTTACCTTGAATCATTTATAGGAATTCAGCACTCAGGCACCGCTTCCTGTCTAGGAAAGGAAGAAACGCTTCAGGGAAATGGGCTCCAGGACGTCTTGAGCCTTTGCTCTCTGTCAATCCCTAAAGCTCTCAATCCCTGCTCCCCTGCCTACGACAACAAAACCATGAGGCTGGGTGGCATGTGCCAAAGAGCCAGTGTCCTTCCCCAGCACTTCCGTTCCTCCTGCTTTCAGGTCTGGACTTTTAATGACAGACCTTCCAGTTTTATGTGCTGCCCAAGCGAGCACAATGAAATACCTTCCTAGAGAAGGTTTTTTTTTCTTTCGCAATGCTGGAAATGTAACTTAAGGCCTTGTACAAGTGTTCTACCCCCAACCAGGGAATGATAATTCAGTGTGTGTTTACATACCCGTTATCACCTAAGTATCATTGGACTCTCCCCACCCCCTCTGAAAGCGAGAGCATCTCGGCTGCATTCCCATGCTCAGTGGCACACCTCAGACGATTTGAATTCTGGAATGTGTCACTGCTAACAAGAAGTGTCAGCGACCTCAAGCAATGCGCTTCAGTTAGAATCTACCTGCCTCCTTTCCCCTTCAGCTAGAGAGCAGCAATGGGCCAGGCCATTCCCCCAGAGGAGCCTACCGTCTCCCTCAGACATCCCAACTGCTAAACACTGGACTCCATCCATCTACAGAGACAACTTCCTCTGGCATCTCTGGGGATGGAAAGAGTAACCTGTTCCAGGCCACACAGGGTTAGAAGGGCCAGGCAATCACCTCCATAGCTGTGGCTTCCCAGGTCAGCAATCTCCCTCACCAGAAGGTTGTGTGTGGCCTTTGAGAGTACCCACTCCTCTGATGGTGGGGGTTTCAAAGGATTTGGGAGCAGAGAGACCCAGGAGGAGACCTGGTGGTCACAGGACTCAAGGAAGGGGCCTTCTATTTCCATCAGGGAGAAAACTCCATTTGAAATCTCTAGAACACTGCAGAGACAAGAGGACAAGAGCCCAGTCATTTTGAGAACTGAGCACGTAAGTCATGGAGGGTACAAAGGGTGTCACTTGGCATGTGAGTAGAAAGCAGACAGAACCATGACCACCTCGAACATGGAGCTGTCTCCTAGAAGGGCTGACGCTGGCGTCTCCATGTGTCACTGACCCTGGGGCCTGCTGGACCCCAGGTTTCATTTCAGTTGACTTTAAGGGTCCCCTCATGTAGCAGTGAACAATTCTGTGGCCACAGGCAAGTCGCCTGGCCTCTCTGGGTCCTTCACTGAACCCCTGCTTCCTTTGGGTATGTGACACTGTGATGGTTTGGGTTTAGAAGGTCCCCAAAGATCCACGCACTGACTTGGTCCATGTCCTGGTCTCCATCAAGGACAGTGGACCGACGACTGGGATGGGCTGTAGACCTTAGGCTTAGTTGAAGGTGCTGGGGTGAGTGGAACAGGCCCTCGAAGGGGATGATGCGACCTCAGCCTGTCCCGTTCATCCTTCCTGACTCAGGAGGTAGGTGTTGCATCCTGCTCTCTGCTCCCACCGTGACGTGCTCTGTCGGAGGGAGACCACTGGATCTTGGACAGGAACCTCCAAATTGTGAGCCGAAACAAACCTTTCTCTTTCCGGCAGTATCTCAGGTATTCTGAGTGCTATGGAGAATTGACTAGGACAGACGTGCCCTCTGTTCCTCTCGCAGGACATGGCGTTTGTGAAAACCGATGTCATGTGAACACGAACACAAACCCATGCACTCCACTGGGTGGTCATCAGCACAGGTGTCCATCTCAGGATGCAGAGACCACCAGGTTCTGAAAATACCCATGAGAAGCCATGCAGATGTGTGGGCTTGGTTTGCTGCGATGGCCTTCCTTTGGGTGTCATGGCTGTGGTGTGGTGACTTAGAGGATCATGTCATCAAGAATTAGGAATAGGCATTAAAGGAACCAGTGCAGTAATCAAGGGAAACCACCAAAATACAGAGCTGAAAGGACTCTGAGGACCTGGGGCACCTGACTCGAATGCTTCCCTTGATTGCTGTATCAGCTACTTTCTTGGCGCTGGGCCAAAATAATCAACTTGAAGCAGCTTAAGGAAAGAGAGGGTTTATTTGCAGCTTAGGGTTTCAAGGAGATGTCCATCATGGC
Source organism: Zapus hudsonius (assembly GCA_004024765.1). NCBI lineage: Eukaryota > Metazoa > Chordata > Mammalia > Rodentia > Dipodidae > Zapus > Zapus hudsonius. The sequence continues at coordinate 25,325 of PVHP010003459.1, forward strand.
AGGAGCAGGAAGCCGTCACATAGTCACAGTAGCAGGGAGGAAGCAGAGAGAACAGGGAGCAGGGCTGGGCTGTCACACTTCAAGGCCTGCACCCAGTGACACACTTCCTCCAGCAAGGCTCTCCCCACGGAAGGTTCTGCAGCTTCCAAACAGCACCACCAACTGGAGAATAAATTTTCAAGCACATGACTCAGGAGGACATTTTACATTCAAAGCGCCACAATTCTTTTCATTTCTTTCCCTTCTCTCCCTTCCTCTCTTCCTCTTTCTTTCTCTTTCCTTCTGCAGTGCTGCAATGGAAGAACACAGGGCTTTGCCCGTGCGAGGTAGGCTAGGCGAGCTCTCCCTCCAGTTCACTTCCTTAATTTCTAACAAAAGCTGTAGACTCAGCCACTCCTGCACAAGTAGAGACAGCTCAATTTGAGATTTCACCAGTCTGGACTGAAATCGGACAGGAAGCTCTGTGTCCCATAGATAAAGGAAGACTGGGGTGGAGGATGATCTCAGATATTTTTTTTTGGATTGGTACATCCATCATGGGAAAAAAATGTTCGATTCGGTTAGAATGAGGTACAAAAATCATCCAGGCCTTCCATGGGAGAGGGGGTGAGGGACAGAAGTGACGCTGAAGCTATGTTCACTGGGCTAGAGAAGGGGCCCTGCGTAAGCAGCAGGGTTCCTGTCACCCTGGACATCTGCAGCCCCTCCCTGGGGTCACCATGGAGTCGGGAGGGAGTTGGCTACCTGTGTTCACATGGTTTAGGTTATTTCCATTGTCACAACACACAAATTCCTCCAAATAAGGCCACCACCGAGAACAGAGGAACGAGGGCCTCCATGTAGTGTCTGTCCCAGCTCTGCCTGGCAGTGACTCAGGGCAATCACTCCTCATTGTCCAAAAGTTTCAAATACCAGGATCATGGCGGGGGCTGTCGCTCAGCAGTAGAGGGCTTGCCTAGCATGCTTCAGAAGGCCTGGCCTCCAACCCCAGCACCACCAAACAAACCAGGAGAAAGAAAATGAAAGAAATAACTTGAAATAGAATTTCTCCATTTTCCTAAACATATTGACCATGGACACCTGTAAAGTTACGAGACCATGACAGAATTCCTCTATCTGATCATTTGGTACAGCATAGCTGAACGTAAGCAGATGGCAGTTAGTGATCCCCTCAAAACAATTAATTTCTCATAAATAGTGTGTAAATTGATATTACAGATGTAATTTTATAATGTCATAAATCGCCATAGTATTCATTTTTAAGAATTTTTGTTTTTTCGAAGTAGGGTCTCTCTCTAGTCCAGGCTGACCTGGAACTCACTCTGTAGTCTCAGGCTGGCCTCAAATTCACAGCGATCCTCCTACCTCAGTTTCCCCAGCGCTGGAATTGAAGGCGCCACCACCACGCCTGGTTCAAAAAATTTTTTCATTGATATTTCTTAGAACAATTTTAGGTTTACAGGAAAGTCAACAGAAAACAGTCCCCACATACCTCTCTCTCTCAACATGGTGTTTTTCTCTTGCATTGGAGGTAGTGGCAGTATTTTAAAAAAAATTTTAAGTCCCTAAATAAAAAAAAGTTATTTATTTGCAAACAGAAAGAGAGAGAGACAGAGAGAATGGACACACCAGGACCTCAAGCCACTGAAAACGAACTCCAGATGCATGCGCCACTTCGTGCATCTGGCTTTATGTGAGTGCTGGGGAATCCAACCTGGGTCATTAGGCTTTGTAGGCAAGTGCCTTAACTGCTGAGTCATCTCTCCAGCCTCTGTCCCTGATTTTCGTTAGTGTTTTTAATACTAATATTGCTTAGAAGACAATGTGAGAAAATTTGAGGCATAAAAATCTTCCAACTCATTTTCAGCATCTCAGGAAAAGAATAAGAGGCTTTCCCTTGCAAGGGACTTTTCACCTGAGAAGAGGCAGGTGCTTAGCTTCCCAGCCTGCATGTGTGTAGAAGACAGTTTATAAAATCATCAAAAACAAGTCACTTAGCTGAAAGCATTTTCTTTCCCATGGCATCCTATTTTAATCACAATAATCCCTTGAGTCCACTGCTGTCATCTGAAACACAAGAAAGCAAAAGTTGGACATAAGGCAAACAGACTTGCCCACAGTCACGCAGGGACAGAAAGAGCAAACTTCCTGGTATCCAGCCCAGGTCTCTGCTCCAGGCCCACAGCTCGCAGGGCACTTAATCACTGGACTGGGTCCTAGAAAACTGAAGGCAGTGGTGTGTCCAGAAGTCAAATAAGATAAATGTATGCCCAAGGAAAGGAAGTTCTATTTCAGAGATTCAGAAAAACATCCTAGGAAATTTGGTTTTCTTCACCAAGGAACTGGCCAAAAATACAAAGAGTTCAAGAAGAACTTGAATAAATTCATGGATAGCTCCAGAACAAGTTCTTTAGGAAACTCCCTATCCTTGCAACCTGCTCCTAAGGACAGCCATGGCTTTCCCAGGCCCGTGTCAGAGTGAGTGCCAGGCTTGGCCCACTCGGACTTGCCTGCATCCAGAGCAGTGTAAGTATCCTGAAAGGAACCGAAAACAATTCACCAATCACCACAGCGCTCCGACACTAATGTTCTGTTTTAATCTCCATCCCTACATCCATTTGAGGCATATGTCATTCACATCAGTTTGTACAAAAATGTTTTCTAGGCTGGAGAGATGGCTCAGTGGTTAAGGCACTTGCCTCCAGTGCCTAAGGCCCCAGGTTTGGTTCCCCAGGACCCACATAAGCCAGACCCACAAGATGGTGGCCCTGGCGCTCTCTCTCTCTCTCTCTCTCTCTCTCTCTCTCTCTCTCTCTCTCTCCTTGAAAATCAATAAATAAAATAAAATATGATTTTAAAAAAATGTTTTCTACGTCATCATGATTGATGGTGCTATGTCTCTACCACTACTTCTAAGTGATTTTCAGTTTCAGATAGTCCTAACAATTCTTTAGCCAGGCTTGGTGGTGTGTGCCTATAATCTCAGCACTTGGGAGGCTGAGGCAGAATTGTGAGTTTGAGATCTGCAGCCTGTCTCAAGCCATAGAGAGACAAAGGTCAATCTTCAGACCTAGCATTATCATGTGTGGGAATTTTGAAGATAATTACCATTGTGCTCAAGATTCAGAAGAATTACTCTCTAAGAGAATAACCCAGTTTTTTACTTATTTTTATCATTTCAAACTCACCAGAGAGTGCAAAAATACTTCAAAGGCCTCCTCGTGGAAGTTGGGGAACGATTCTTACCAGCCTCACCACGGATCAGGGCTGTTTTCAGCCCTCAGCTTGTCCGATCTGTGGTTTCTCAGCGGAAGCTGGCCAGCGGGAGTCTCTAGTCTCAATAAAAGCCCAGGCCATATGTATAGTGTATCAACTTTACGTGAACCAACTTCTATTTACTCCAGATTGTTGCACCAACGGACCAAAGAAATCATCCCACTTCAGTCTGGCTTGGTGAATTAATGAGTGTAATTGGGGTTACTTACCAGAGCACAGGTGAGGGGCTATCTACAGGAGCATGGGGGGGGGGGAAGAAGTCACTTTGAAATATGTATTATATTTTTACTTTGAGTGTCAAATGAAAAAAGAACTTTGAGAATCTTTCTTTTTTCTGTTATTGATGAGAACCTAAATTATGTTAAATTATAGATGTTTTGGAAGCTATAAAAATTGAAAAGAAAATGTACCCTTGTGTACCGTCAGGGAGGTGCCTATTTAGTGTTTCAGGCTCGCTCGCTGCGCATGAGCCCTCGGTCCAGAAGGAATGTTAGTGAAGAATTCCAGATCTGTTCTGGCTTTCCTCCATAGTATGACATAATGACGCTGATCTCAGGTCCATCCTGACATTTGCCTCATTCACTCCTGAAAAGCTAGACGGCTCCAAAATCAAGCCTTCATCTATCGAGAGGATTTCTACCTTCTCGCTCAAAGCCCCATCCAGGAGCTTCCTGCCCACTTCTTGGTTTGGGCTTCTCAGCAGGCTCCATTGACTGTCCACTGCAGTGACAAAGGGTCCCTCAGGCCTGTCTCAGGGGAGGGGAGGACCCCCACTGCAGAAGGGCCTGCAGCCATTCCTCCTCCTTCTTCCTCCTTGTCCACTCCATTCCCATGTTATCTGAGCCAGGATTTTCTTTCTTTTTCTTCAAATGAAAGGCTTTCGAACAAGCTTCCCTTCAAGATGTGATGTCACCTCGATTTGTTTTCCTTCCCCCACCCCCACAGAGGCCCTTTGACCAAAATCAAAGTCTCTATTGTCACCATTATCAACCCCCCTTCTCAAGCTTCCCAGGGGAAAACTAGCTCCTGTGTGCTAGGAACACAAAAGCCTGGTTTCTGAGGGTTTTCACTGGTCTGAGTCCCTTGGGCGCATTTCAGCAGAAGTCACAGCGCCTATGACAACCAGCAAGCCCTCCCCTCAGCTAAACCTCAAGGAAAAATCATCCATGCTGGCTGCTGAGCCCCTCGATGCCCTTGCAAGTACCCTGTCTTCAGTTCCCACATGGACTGCAGAGCAAATAGTCTTTTTTAAATATTTATTTATTTGTTTATTTATTTTCTTTATTAAGCACAGAGATGAGAGAGAGAGACAGAGAGAGACAGAGAGAGAGAGAGACAGAGAGAGACAGAGAGAGAGAGAGAGCACCAGGGCCACCTCCTGGTGGGTCTGGCTTATGTGGGACTTGGGGAACTGAACCCGGGGCCTTAGGCACTGAGCCAACTCTCCAGCCCGCGGATAAAGTCTTCACTGAGCTCCAAGCCAGGGGCGGCTAAGCTGGAGTCAAACCTGACGTCCCACACAGCGCCATCAGCTGCGGGTAGGATTTCCAGGTAGGACATTCAGAACCCTGAGCGATACTTCCGACTTCAGGGGGTTACAAGGTTTTGGGGGGCCACTGGGCCCAGGCCCTGCCCTGCTCAGGGACAAGGGAAACTTCAGTCAGGTGAGAGTCCTGGGTCGTGGGGTCAGGAGCCCCAGCAGGTGCCAAGCGGAGCGCCCGCCCTTGTGCGGACCGTCCCCACCCACCCGAGCCCTGGCCCTCCTCCGCCTCGAGGCAGCTGATCCACGCGTCCTGGAGGGACAATTGCTGCTTCGGTGTCTGGAAGCCCCCTCCCCTGCCCCTCCCAGCCTGGCCCAGGGGCTCTCAACGCTCCTGTCAAGAGAGGGGCTTAGGGACACAGGATGTGGAGCGTTCCCTTGAGGCCTCTGAGACCAGGGTTCGAAAGGAAGAGGATCCCTAAGGTCCCTTCCAACTCCGAAATTCCTGTTTCGATGACATCAGGACGGTGAATAATCAGGCTGGCCCGCAGCCAGCGCCGCGCTTCCTCCCCCTCCTGGTCGCAGGCCCGCCGCCGTCCACTGGGCATCCTCGCCAGGGAGGAGCCCGCCTCCCCGGGCCGCCGGCCCCACCCCTCCCTGAGCCTTCAAATTCGCTGGGCGCTTTGGAGAGAGCCTGCAGGGGGACGAGGCCAGAACGCGCCCGAAAGCGGGTAAGTGGAATTTCCCGCTGATCCCTCGGACAAAGCACCAGCGAGGAAATGCTTCCCCGACCCGGCAAGGAAGGATGGCCGGTAGGTGACCCAGGCAGGAGGATCACCAGCCAGCACCCACCCAGCGGGGAGAGTTCTTTGGCGATGGCTTGGGACAGGCTGGGGTGAAGCGGAGGGCTGGGGAGCCAGGGGCAGGGAGAGAGTAGGAGGGTGTGTTTCTTGCACAGCCAAGGGGAGAGTGCAGAGCAGGGCCCAGAAATTCCCTGAACTGACACTGGGAGTGACCCAGAGCTGGCGGGCTTGTCTGGCTGCTTTCTTCTCCATGCGCCACGAGGAAACTGAGGCTGGGATGAGGATGAGGAGAAGGGTGGCTTATCTCACAGCATGATTCACTGGACAGGAAGTGCTGGGGGAGAGAGCAGGTGACTTTCCACTTGGAGTCAGAGAACGGTGCCTCTCACCTCCTCACTTCTCCCCAACACTCCCCACACGAAGGTTCAGCTTTGCCTTTTACTCAGTAGGCATCAATCCAGTGTGCTTTTTCAAAGTTCTCTTTTCTAAGAACTTTTCAAGTACTGTTCGTGTTTTCCCTCGGCACCTTTGTTTTCTCGACCTCCCAGGCAAGGTGGGAGGATGGAAGAGAGGGAAAGAGGAGGGGGAAGGGAGGGAGGGATAGCATGCTGAGCTTCTGATAAATGATGACAAACTCAAGTGCAAAGAAATGCAGCAGCAGCCATGCACATGTGTGGTGTGCGTGTGCGTTGTTCTCCCATGAACAAGTTGGAGTGTCTGAAAGAGGACCTGGCAGATCTTGCTAACATCCAGACTATGGTCTATACAGAACCATCCAGGCTGGCCAGCAGCGTTCTGGGCCCATGCAGGCAGAGGGCATGGAATACTGAAACATAAACAGAATCCTTTGCCCATCAGTTTATTCTACCTAAAGTGTTCTCAGAGAAGCCAGCCTTATCTCAGCAGAAACAATGCTAGCTGTGTCCCCCAGCTGGCTTAAACTTGATCAGACTCCCCAGGACACCCCAGATGGAAGCCTCCTGGGACATCAGCATCTGGCTTGCTTCTTTCCAGACCCAGCAAGGTAGACGCAGTTGGCAGGACTGTCCCCAAGGCTCTCTGGCCTGCTTCTTCCCAGACCCAGGGAGGCTCACACAGCCAGGAGGAACTGCTCCCAAGGTCTACCATCTTGATGATCATAGTCCAGATCAGTGATTCAAGTCCTGACACACCTTTACCTGACTGTAACCAATAAGTTTGGGGGTAGGTGAGAGGAAGAACCATGCACTTAGTGTCTGCTGAGATTGCCCTGTGTGGTGTGCTCAGTCACAGGAGGACCGCTGTGAGCTTTAGGGCTTCTAAACCTTCCAGAAAGTATGTGGGTTGCTTTCATTCAGAGGACTGAGGTAGCAACATGACAAATGGGAGTGGGCTTACCTGCGCTTGAAATGTAAAACCCGTGTACTTCTCTGAGGCACAAGCTTCTGCTAGTAAGACAAATTTTGAGTTTTGAGCTGAAATGGTCATTTGTAATCTGATTACCGGGCAGTGGTGCGTCTGCTGTCTCTGATGAACTAGGATAGACAATGGGGGACTGGAATATTCTATTCCTGCCTTCTTTGGGACATTAGTTTTTGGCACGCAGTAGGAAAATTCTATATGGGAAAGCTAATTGCAGAAACGCAGAACCAATGCTGGCTTCGGGCTACTAAGTGATGGCTCTCCCACCAAATCAGGTCAGAGCGAGGATGACTTAGATTTGCCCAACAGTAGAGCAGGAAGGGCTGGGGGCTGTCGCCCAGTTGGCAGAGTGCTTGCCTTGCACACTTAGCCTTGGGCTTGATTGCCAGCACAGACCAGGTATAGTGTATGTCATTCTAGTACTCAGGAGGATTAGAAACTCAAGGTCATCCTCAGCTACATAGTAAGTTTGAGGCTCACCGGGATATATGGGTCTCTGTCAAAGAAGGTAAGGAGAGGAGTGGAAAGAAGGAAAGGAAAAGAAAGGGGGAAAGAAAAGATTGGAGCTAGGGCGTCCTAGAGTTGCTCTAAGCCTGGGCCAAGCCCATGGTCTTCTCATACAGCCTAGCTGTCTACTTGCACCTGACCCAGAGGCAGACTTCTGTAGGTGGGGGCGGAAGGGAGGTAAACTCAATTCCTGGCTACTAGAGGGAAAATGAGGCAGTGCAGGGCACACATGCATTTCACGGGCCTGTTGAAGAGCACCATCTGCTCCACGTGGCCCAGGAAACACTCCTACAGCTGAGTCCTGGACAGTCGTCTGACATGCCGCTGGCCAGCATCCTGGGTGTGACCTGTGGCTGACAGGCCCTGCTGAGGTATACAGACTGACTCTGCGAGGCTCATGACACATCTAGCAGAAGTTTCCAGAAGTTTGTTTGGGGATTGACCTAGAAGACCTGATCCTACCTGGACTTCTGAAATGATCACTCAGAGCTGGGCCGGTGCAGATCTTTGTACTGAACGCCTATTCTCCTTATGCTATTGTAACACATATTCCCTTAGCTCATGCCTAGGTATTACGGACTCCACGTGGAACTCCTCACAGCCCACCACTTCCTAAGAACGCCTAGCGATTTCAAACCACACCTCCTCCTGGGGCATCCTGAAGAGGCGCCAGGAACAGGTGGCTCCTGTCCCTTTGGCCCTGATAAGTGTGTTGCCATTGCTCTGGACTGTTGCCCCACCCCTTCGGAAACATTCAGTCCTTCAAGCCTGTGTGTCTTTTGTCACTGGCTGCACCTCTTATGTGTCAAATGGTATTGACACGGGCAAATCAGCCCCCATGAGGGTCAGGAAAGAGGAAGTGCATCTGAGCTGGGTATTGATGTCCTGGGTCCCATGGGTGCTGGGAAGATAACACCCTATTGTTTGGGAGGTTTTAATGAGCACCTTGATGTCAACTGGGCTTCTGGAAGGCTGAGGACAGAGGTGGGGAAGCTAAATCCAGCAACCCAGCACCCACAGTAGAAAAGAGAGGACTCGCAGCCACTTCACCCCTCCTGGCTGTTTACACTGCATCCAGTTCACAGGAGAAACGGTTCTTTCTGCCAAGCTATGGCAAAAACTGGTGTCTGCCACCTGAGCTCCAGGGAGAGATAAGACAGGGAAGCTCCAATGTCCTTGCTCCCATTCCCTCAGTCCCAGACACAGGTGCAGGGCATCCCAAAGGCCTGATCTCCCCGATGCCTCCATGGCCAATCCAGATTCCTCAGACAGTGACAGGGGCCCTGTGTGTCCTCTAGTGAGCCTGAGAAAGGCAAATAAGAAAACAGATTAAAGATCAGATACAAGACACCACCCTGTATTCAGGAAATAATGGCTCCTGTGCACACTGTTCTGTGAACAGGCATGAAGGGCATGGCATTTTCTGTCAATTGTCAGGAACTGGATTTCACATTAACACTTGAACACCAGGAGGACCCCGGAGAGCTTGGCCTCTCTTTGTCCTTTCTTAGTTGCAAGCATTTTGCGCCCCATTTATAGTATCATTTGCGTGATACACACAGTTCACACCTGCCTGCTGCTTCTCTAGCTTCCTGAATGCTAGAGCAAGATGGACATGAGTATTCTGTTAGCAAGCCCAGGGGATGGAGGCTCAGGGAAGTCATGTTGTCCCCAGACCCGGCAGATGGGCGTCTATGTTCAGAGTCCAAGGGTCGTGTTCTTTCATTGAGACATGCTTCTCTCAGGTGTCAATTGTGAGTACATTAAAAATGTTACCTGGGCTGGAGAGATGGCTCAGCGGTTAAGGCACTTGCCTGCAAAGCCTAACGACCTTGGTTTGATTCCCCAGTACCATATAAAGCCAGATGCACAAAGTGGTGCATGCGTCTGGAGTTTGTCTGCAGTGGCAAGAGGCTCAGGCTCTCTCTCTCTCTCTCTCTCTCTCTCTCTCTCTCTCTCTCTCTCTCTTTCTGCAAATAAGTAAAATCTTAAAAATTAAAATTAAAAAAATGTGACTGAGCTGGGTGTGGTGGTGCACACCTTTAATCCCAGCACTTGGGAGGCAGAGGTAGGAGGATCGCCGTGAGTTCAAGGCCACCCTGAGACTACATAGGGAATTCCAGGTCAGTCTAGGCTAGAGTCGAGACCCTGCCTGGAAGAAAAAAAAAAGAAAAGAAAAAAAAAGAAAGAAAGAAAAGAAAAGAAAAAAATGTTACTAGCAGGGAGGAGGTGTAGCCGAGGGTCAGAATACGTGCTTAGCATGTGCAATGTCCTCGGTTTGATCCCCAGCACCCTTCCCCCCCACCAAATAACAATAACTGTCATGCAGACCGAAGTAGGAGTGCTGGGTTCTGGCTGGGAGAACTCAGCATTCTGAGCCTCAGTGGGGCAATCCCTTCTGTTGCTCTTTTGAGGTTCTGTCCTCAGAGCTGTGAAATGAGGGAGTACTGACCTACCCAGTTTAATGGACATACAGGCTTTGAAGACCCAGAAGTGACACACGCGCAGATCCTCGCTGAGCCAGTGGCATTTCTCATCCAGCACACCATGCCATCCCATAAACTGCTGAGTCAGATAATGCCGTGCAATGATGTCAGCACTTCTTGATTCCAGAGTGTTGAAATCAGGAGACAGTCTATTTGATCTGTGGATCAGGTGCCGTTTGATTGAGGAAGTGGAAGGAACAGAAGGAGATACTCTTCTGGATGGATGCTGGGTTCCCTTTCAGAGCCAGACTTAGGGGCGAACATTTTATGGAACTGAGTTACCTTTGGCCAGTTGAACCTTGGCTTTTCTCAGAACGATCTGAGTTTATTTGAAAAGGTTTGGGGGGCTAGGATGACTCCATGGGTGAGAGTGTTTACTGCACAAACTTGAAGACCTGAGTCAGAGCCCCTGCATCCACATAAAAATGCCCTCCAGCACTAAGGAGGCTGGAAATGGAGGATCTTGTAGCTGGTGGGGGGGGGTCCCTGGTCATCCAGTGTAACTGCAAACACAGTGAGCTCCAAGTTCAGTGAGAGATTCTGTCTCAGGGAAACAAGGCGGGAGAGCAATACAGGAGAACACCCAATGTCCTCCTCTGGCCTCTGCATGTGTGCACATGGGTCACACACATCTGCACACACTAAAACTTAAATTAATTAGAATAAAAAAGGTTTCTTTTGCTTTTATCCCAGGATAAGGCTGGATAGACTTCTATCTTTCGAGACAAAAAAACAGGTCACCTGGTTGGAGGTGGAGGGTGGAGGAGACAACGCTGTGCTTCCTGGAGATCTTCCTAAGGTTAATCCCACGTGGCTTACATCCTGGAAGTGCTTTGCAGAGAGTCCTACCCCAAAGGATGAGGGTAGGGGTGTCAGAGAATTACATCAAGAGACAGATTCTTACTGGCACTTGGGAGGTGGTGGCAAGAGAATGAGGAGGTCATTGCTAGCAAGTTAAGGCTAGCCTGAGCTACATAAGACTTTCAAAAACAAAAAGGAAAAAATGCAGAGAGAAAAAGAAACAAATTCTTCTTCTGTGTGCCCCTTCTTGTAACAGAACTCTGTTCAAAAGGAGAGAAAGTAAGCATTGACCTATGGACAATGACCTTTTTGGAAAGTAAGAATTTCTTACATGATGGTAGTTTTTGAAAATAGTTGAGCTGTGTGTAGTGGTGCATGTCTATAATCACAGCACTTGGATTATAGGAGGGCCAAAGGGTTCAAGGCTAGTCTGAACTATAGCAAGTTCCAGGTCTGGGTTTCACAGAGAGAAGCATCTGAGAGAAAACAAAAACTGGGGTTGGGGATGTGCCTCCGTGTAGAGAACTTGCCGTAGCAGGCACAAGGTCCTGGGCTCCGGCCCCAGCAGCTCTGCTCCCAAAGAGAGCGTCTGGTCTGGTAGTCGACGGTGCTGACATAAGCAGCCAACATGCAGTTTTATCGAGGAAGGGGTTTATTCAAGCTTAGAGACCAGGGGAAGTCCCTTCAGTGGCCGAAGAAGCTGGCACACAACCGAAATCCAAGCAGAGAGAGAAACCATCACCAGCCAGCAAACAGGATCCCCCCACCCCGAGCTCAAACTGCTCTCTTACTTACACCTTTGGGCTGGGATTCAGATCCCCAGTGACACCTCCTCCAGCCAGGCAGCTGGAGATTCAAGTTACAGGTGTAATTTTAACATCACCTTAGTCAAGGGGGACATACATTCCCTGCCTTCTGTAGTCCATGGGTCCCATAGACCAGACCTGCTACAGCATGTTTCTCTGCTTGGACAAGACGGGGTGCTATCATTATTTAAATTTCTGAATGACAAGGTCTATGTGCCACTCCCTGGCCCGAAATTCACTATGTAGCCCAGGTTGGCCTCAAACTTGCTGCGATCCTCCTGCCTCTGCCTCACTTGTGCATGCTAGGCAAGTGTTCTGCCTCTGAGCTAACTGCCTGTGGGTGTGTTTATGCCCCAACCCCTCTTCCCTTATAGATACTCCATATGTAGCCCAGGCTGGCCCGAAGTTTGCTGTATAGTCCAGGCTGGCCTTGAACTTTTGCCCTTATGCCTCTGCCTCCTGAGTGCTGGGGTTGCAGATTTGTACCACCAAGCCTGGCTCAAAAGTGAGCTTTGGTGGAAGTCATTTTCCTTCCCAGACCTAGCTCGTTCTCTCAGCCACTTATATGTCTCTCATCCTGTTCTAGAAACATCTTTGCTGTGACAGGATTTCTAGCCACTTCCTTTCTAGCTTGTTGGTATCCTTTTTGGGCAGCAGAGTGAGTGGGGATTCAGAGGCAGGAGTCACTTTGGGATTATTGGTACTCTTGGGGGCTGTCTCTCTCTCACTCGGATTTCCAGGGAAAAGGTTGGCCAAGCAGTAAGACAGACCTTGCACACGGTTTCCCTTTCCCTTGCAAGCTCAGGCCTGATCTAGCTTGCTGGCATTTCTGCATTCTCTCCAGCTGGAGGACAAAGTACAAGCGCCCAGTGTGAGGCTATCTGGGCCGCGTGGGCACCCAGAATCACAGGGTTGACTGCGTTTGCGTACTTCCTGCAGAGGGTACAGCCCCGCTGGGTGTGTGACTAAAGTACGCATTCCCACTTACAGGATTGTCACTACTGGTGCGTCTGTATCATATATTCTGTTTTATTCATTTATTTAGTTTTTGGTGGTTTTTGTTTTTCAAGATAGGGTCTCTCCCTAGCCCAGGCTGTCCTGGAATTCAGTGTGTAGTCTTAGGGTGGCCTCAAACTCGTGGCAGTCCTCCTACGACTGCCTCCAAATGCCAGGATTAAAGGCATGTGCCACCACACCTGGCTCATGTATTTTTTGAACTGAAGCCCCGGATGAAGCTGTGCAGGAAGTTTCCAAGAGTCCAGCCCACATGGTTTTGCTTTTCTGGGAGCACATTTTTCTCAAAATATCAGTGCTTCCTGTAGTGGCTGCACAATGATTTTTTAAAAATATGTTTATTTATTTATTTGAGAAAGAGAGTATGGGCACATCGGTGCCTCCTTCTAGTGCAAACATACACCTGGTTTACATGGGAAGTGGGGAATTGAACCTGGGCTGACAAGCTTGCAAGCAAGCGCCTTTAACCGCTGAGCCACCTCCCCAGCCCAGCATATTAATTTTTATTTGGATATTTTTACCTGCTGTGAGCAGAATTTTATGGAGGAAAGATGGACAAGGTCGGAGGAAAGTGGAGAGGAAAGGGTGGTATAAAAGCCCCAAGGACAGCGTGTCACCTACCTTTCCAGGACTTTGTGCCAGCTCGCTTATGGCCATTGCAGTGGTGTCTCCTGAGCCGCCTGGCACCATCAAGCACCCCCCCCAGGTTGGGCACCACGCAGGCTTCTAATGCAACCCTCACTGTCTCAAAATAGCTCGCTTCCAGCCGGGCGTGGTGGCGGACTTTGTAAACTGCCCCGAGTTCGAGCTAGACAGTGAGTTCCAGATCAGCCTGGGCTAGAGCGAGACCCCGTCTCAAAACAAAACAGACAAAAAAGTCATGTCCTTGATCCTCAAACAGTGCATTTCTAAGGAAAGCCAGATTACAGCCCAGTGTCCCATCCCTGGTTACCAGAGCCTCCCTCTTTCCCCAGAATAGTCCCCATTGAAGGACCAGGAAACAGGGTCACTGCTCCGCAGCCACCAGGACTGCAGGTAGTATCCAGATGGAAGGGCAGAGTTGCCCTGTGAGGTCACACTCATTTCAGAAGTGGCTGATCCAGTTCAGATGTGCAGGTTAATGGTGCCTGCCCTGCCCGCACTCCCTGGAGATCTAGGCTGTGCCTCGGTGCTACAGCCTCGTGCCCTGGCTTTCTACTGTACACAGAGGCTTTGGCAAGTTGCCAAGCCATGAGCTGGTGGACCTCATCCAAAGAGGTGCCTCTCCAGATCTGTACAAGTCAAGTTGTGTGCCAGACTGGACCTGCCAGGATCAGGCCTGATAGTCATTCTTCCACACCTCTCAGGAAGTATTTAGGGAAGACAGTCCAAAGAATTCAGGTTGGACTTCCTCCTTCTCTCCCTCTTTTCCTTCCTTCCTCGTATTTGCTTCTCTGTGTGTATGTGTGTGTGTGTTTAGTTCTTAGGAAATTGTTATATATAGCCAAAAATAGAGAACATTGAAAAAAAGCCTCATAGACGAGCTTTCTAAGGGAGGCTGAGACTTATTCCGCCAATCCCACCTGGCCTCTCTGTGAGTCCCTGAGCACCTCCTTCTCATGGGTGCCCAGGGGCTGCTGGTCACATGGTCCTTCTCCAGATGCTGCCTTCGCTCTCTACACCCACACCTCCAATAAAGCTAACACGAGGCCAGCACTTTTTCCCTCTCTTCCTTCTTGGACTTTGAAATGGCGCTGTTTTTCAGCTAGTGGGTGACTAAAACCCTGGTCATCCTCTTGACACTCCACCGTGACTGCCTGTGTAAAGCATGGAGCGAAGGTTTGTGTTGTTATGTGCAGCTCGCCTGCACTGGCTCAAGGCTCAGCAAGGCCAAGGGCCCCAAGGAAGATAAGCAACAACTCTATTCTCAGAGCTAAGACTCACACACTCCCCTGCCCTGCTGCTGAGACCTGTCTGCAGGCTCCTCCTTTCCACACGCTTTCCAGGAAAAGCTGGCTCCGTGGGGAGAAGTCCGACATGTACTTCTCACTCTGACTCTTGACTGTCTGATGTCTAGAGTTGCTTTCTATTTGGGAGAAACTTGAGTTGTTGAAGTCAGTGGTCACTTGGCTGGGCATGGATGGCTTGTAATCCTGGCACCTCGGGCTGAAGCAGGATTGGAAGTTCAAGATCAAATGGGGTTTCATAGCAAAATCCCATCTCAAGACAACCAGAACAACCCAGTAACTTGGTGGGTGTCCAGAACAAAAACCCATCCAGCCTCTCAGAGTGAAGCAGTGTAGACAGATGTGCTGGCTGATTTTATAATGGGGAAATTTTGGCACAAACATATCTGGGTTTTTATCGCTGCATTTTACAACCAAGTTCGTGTCCTCTAATGCAAAAGAATTATACACAGGGACAGAAATATGTACTTTTTATCACATTTATTCTAGATTAATCAGTTAAGGGAAGGGGGGAAGCCGCCTAGTCACCACGTGGTCTGTGAGATTCATAAAATTATATTATTTAAGGGAACATGGGGAGTTACAGAGTTCTCCAGCCACCAGTGTGGGGAGAAAAATGTAGAGTTTAACAGAACTTATGTTGTTTAGCTAAACAAGCAGTAGAAGAAAAAGTAACAGAGGGCTCCCATCATGAAAAGGAACGGTTCATGTGGGAAGAATCTGGAGCCATTAGCTGGGGTGGGGTAGGCCTTACCTTTCTAAGGCCAGGAGATTCAGAGGTCCTTCTGCTGGCCTGCCGTGTGGGGAAGAGAGGGCAGATTAACTGTTCAGTCAGTATTTCCTGCCCTACGTGGGCAGGGAGACCATTGATTGGTTCATACCTGACCAATAAGTTTTAGCTCCTAGGTTTGGGCTCTGGCTAGAGACACCTTCCACTCAAGGGGCAGGTGCCTATGGAGCTGCCTGACCCATCACAATCCCTCCTCTGATGAAATAACCCTAACAGCTGTTAGGGCACTGGGGTGTGGAATTTGGGGAAAAAAGCATCAGAAAGTACATATATGTTTAAGAAACAAGAATTAACAATACCAATTTTGACCCTGTAAGAGGCAAGGCAAAGCTCTGACTGGGGAGGGGTTAAGGAGGAGCTTGGCAACATTGTGTGGGCATCTCACTCCTAAACTCTCACAATTTGACACGAAGGACTGGCTTTCTGAATCCTACTCCAGAGAGTCCTCCAGGTGCCAAAGGCAGGGACCGCTGGAAAAGATGAGTAGCGGAAGTTTATGACCGTCTCTCTTCGGAACCTTAAAATAAAACTAAGGGGGAATTTTTGGAAATTTTGAGAAAGGGGAAATGTGAGGAGAGCTGAGAAAGGGAAAATTCCCCGTGATCAGAGACTCCACCATGTGCTTGTCCAGGTGGCCTCTGCTTCCTTCCCGCTGCCTCTGGAACTTGCAAAAGCAACAAGGTGCGGGCCCAGTCATCCAGGGGACAAAAGGGACTCCACAGTCCTCAGTCCACGCTGCACACGACACAAAGGAGGGCAAGGACAGGCCCAGGAGCGCTTCATGCCTGAGCGGTCCCCAGCTCAGGCCTGGCTGCCTCTACTTTCCCTGTGGCTCTGTGCTCCCCCCTCTGTCTGTCACCAGCAGCCCCAGATGAACCAGCCAGGCAGTCTCCCAGCTCACCCTCCCTTCTGCTTTCACCCTGGCCCTGAAGGGAGCTGGAGCATGTGAGGAAGCTTAGATGGTACCTTCAAGACAGTTCTCCTCAGAGAAGCCAGAGCCAGCCCCAGGCAGGATGATCCAGGCAGCCTGGGAGACAGTGGGCCCTGGGGTCCTGAGGGGGGAGGGGTGGGAACCAGAGTTGTTGTGACTGAAGGGAAATGAGTCAGGGGAGGAAAAGTCCTGCTTTGATGCTGTGGATGGGGAGCGAGAGGGCCTGCCAGACCACAAAGCATCACATGGTCAACCAGCCTGGCTAAGCTACTTTCAACTGCTGAAGGCTCCCGGGCGCAGGAGCAATGGAGAAAGCTCGTGGAAATTAGAGTGGGGGTCCAGGGAGGTGAGTTCAGTGAGCAAACGCCAATGCCTGCCGACTCAGCTCCTGCAAGTCTGCACTCTGCCAGATCTGTCCTCTCTGAGAGAGGGTGAGGAGGGAGGAGAGGACAGAAGAGACAGCTACCTCAAGGAAAATGGGGTGGGGTGTGACGGGAGCCCTCCTTCATGGGAGGAGATCGTGCTAGCTCTGGCTACTAACCAGAGAGCCCAGGTGTCCGAGGCAGGTGTGCTGGCACCTTGACTTGCCAGGAACAGACTCCCTGCAGGTAGAGAAGACAATCCCGAGACTCCGTCTAGCCCAAACCAGGTCAGGGATTCCCTCTCAGGAAGCTGTGTCCCTGGGTGGCAAGAAGTGCCAGAGTGACCCTGTTCCACACTCTGCAGCCAGGGCCCACTATCCAATGACTGGATAAGAAAAATGTGTCTAATCAGACTGTGGAATGTCGTTCAGCTTCAGAAAGGATGAGATCTGACACCGTCTGCAGGACATCACACGAAGTGAACGTCTGGGATATATGCAAAGCAGTCAAGTCCGCTGACAGAAAGCAGATTGGTGACAGTGGCCAGCAGCTGGGAGAGCAGAGACTCCTTCCTTAGAGGCTAGAGTGTCAGTTCACCATGATAAAATTCTGGAAATCGTGGAGGTTGTGTGGCTGCATGTGTACTTAATGCGGCCAAGCTGAACACTTAATAATTAAGGTGGTGAATGTTATGCTGCCTGGTCTTGACCACTCTGTCTATAGAACAAAATCATCTTCCAGACCCTGGTCTGTGAGAGCTTAGCTGAGATGATGTCTTGAGCTCTGGTTCCTTTCCTTGCATCGCGGACTTACTTGCTTTTCTCCTTCCAGATCTTAGTTGGAAGCAGGAGCAAGATGAAGAGCGGGCTCCTGTGTGTGCTGCTGCTTTGTGGAGCAGCCCTCGCCTTGCCCGGCCAGGTGGGTGCCTGTCTCTCACCACGCTGGTTCGCCAGATGTTGTTCACTTGCAGATGTTCCTGGTGTAAAGCAGGAGTCGCCATCCTCCTGCTGTCCCTGTGCGGGGAGTTTCCGAGAATGGAAAGGCAAAGGTGCACAGGACCCACACAGCCACGGGACACACGTGTTCACACACCCCTCTGGGTAGGAGGAGCCTTGGGCTTCAAGTCCTAGCAGAGGAACTTGAGCACTTTTTTTTGTTTTTCTTTTTGGCAGGGTCTCACTCTAATTGAGTCTGACCTGAAATTCATTCTGTAGCCCAGGTTGGCCTCAAACTATGGTAATCCTCCTATCTCAGCCGGCTGGGTTCTGGGATTAAAGGTGTGAGCCACCCAACAGGCACGTACTCTGACTTGAAGACATGGTTCATAATTCCACCTCCCCGACTTTGAATGCCCTCTGGAGTCATTTTTAAAATGTATCTGTGATCTGGGGATATAGTTCAGGAGAGAGCATTTGCCTAGCATGGGCAAAGCCCTGGGTTCAATCTCTAGTACTGAGGAAGGAGGATCAGAAGTTCAAAGTCAGGCTTAGCTACATAGTGAGCTTAGACTGGAATACATGAAACTCTGTCTCAAAAAACAAAGAAGAGGTTGGGGAGATGGTTCAGCAGTTAAAGGCACTTGCTTGCAAGCCTGCTGACCTGAATTTGATTCCCTAGCACTCACGTAAATCCTGACATAAAGTGGTACATGCACCTGTGACCCCAACATGCCTCTGGTGATGGGAGGTGGTGCCACAAGAATTCAGAAGCTCGAGGGTCAGATGGACTGGGACACGTGGTGGCAAGATGAGGGATCCTGTCTCAAAGAAGGTATAAGGAAAGAATCGAAAGCCTGAGGTTTGACCTCAGACTTCTACACGAATGTCATGGCATACACAGATCCACGGAGACATAACACACGCATATATAAAAATTTAAAAGTATTTAAATAGGTGTGTTGGTTCATGCCTGCATTTCCAGCACTGAGGAGTGGAGGCAGGAAGATCATGATTTTGAGGCCAAAATAAGTTGCATTAAAAAAAAAAAACAAACCACGGGCTGTGCTATGCCCGGTGTAGCTCAGCGGTAGAGCACTTACCTAGAACGCACACAGCCCAGGATTTGAACTCTAACATGGCGTGTGTGTGTGTGTGTGTGTGTGTGTGTGTGTGTCTGAATCCATCCTTAAAGTATTTATAAAAGACAGTACAAGCTTCGTGAGCAGCAGACTTAAGTAAGTTGACGGGATGAAAGCTATACAGACAAAAGGACACACAACACAAGGCCCACTGAGCAATGCCTCGGCAGCAGGACAGTCCTGGTGGCTACAGGGAGGGCAAAGGGAGCTACGACTCTACTGCTCACAGGCAGGTATTTGATTTGTCGATTTTTTTTGTTTTTGTTTTTGTTTTTCGAGGTAGGGTCTCGCTCTAGTTCAGGCTGACCTGGAATTCACTCTGTAGTCTCAGGGTGGCCTCGAACTCATGGCAATCCTCCTACCTCTGCCTCCCCGGCAGGTATTTGAATTAAAAATGCATTAAAATCAAATGAGCCAGGCATGGTGGTGCACGCCTTTAATCCCAGCACTCAGAGCTCTGGCTGAGGTAGGAGGATCACCAGGAGTTCAAGGCCATCCTAGACTACAGGGTGAACTCCAGCTGAGCCATAGCTAGAGTTAAAGATAAATAAATAAAAGAAAATCCAGTGAGATTGGAGCGTCCTTCATCAGTCTCATGAACCACCACATTCAAGCTCTCTGTGGCCACAAAGGAGCCATACTAGATAGCATTGCTGCTGTGTGGAAGAACAAGGGTTAGGCAGAAGACAGGAAACGGGTCCCCCCCAGCCCTGGGCCAGTTACCCAACGGGAAGCTCCTGAGCAGATGGCACCAGACTGGAAGACTCATGGCTGGTGTTCCCTGCCGGTGCTGACCTTCCTCCATCGCTGGTCTCTTTGCAGGAAGTGCAGAGCCGATTCAGAAGAGGAGCCCGATCCTACCGAGGTGAGGGGCGAGGAGGGGCGAGGCCCAGGCAGGTCGGGGCCTCAGGGTGCTTTGCTGAGATCCAGCTCTTGCCCACCACCTGCTTAATTTTTAAGGGTGTTCTGTATAGATGCCTACTTAGTTGGCTGGCACCAGAGAGCCAGATTCCATGGGGAACCAAATCAGGCTGTCAAGGGTCACAAAGCTGGTGGCACACAGCTAGATGTGGTGGTGCATGCCTACAATCCCAGCGCTCGGGAGGCCAGCCTAGGCTGCACAATGAAACCCTACCTCACCCTGGCTCCAAGCCCTTGGTATGGAGATGAGAAAGCAGAGTCCCGGGAGCTTGAGTGACTTTCCCAGAGATACCCAGGACAGCCACAATTCTAGCATCTCCATGTTTAAATCAGGGTGGCTAAACTGAGCCGCCTCAGACACAGCGTGGAAGGAAGTTCTCTACAAAACCCCATGTCTACAGTGGATCTAGAAAGTGAAAAGCAGGCCATCAGGATTCCAAGAGGAAAACAGCTGACTTCCTTGTCTTAGATTCAAGGAACTCTCAGTCCAGCTTCAGGTCCATAACTATCAATATGGGTCCTCCTCTGGGTCTTCATGACCTCATGCCTTGGGGTCTGGAAAACTTAAGCTTTTGTGGGGAAAGGGGAGGATAGGGAAGGTGCTGGAGCTTTGAACCCAGGGTGTCATATATACCACTGCCACTGAGCTACACTTCAACCCTCTGACTTTGTTTTCCTTCTTCTTTCTCTTTCTTCCTTCTCCTTCTCTTCTTCCTCCTCCTCTTTCTTTCTTTTTCTCCCCCTCTCTCATGCACATGCACCTGTTGACCTTTTTTTTGAGAAAGAGCCTCACTCTGTAGCCCAGGCTGGACTGAAACTCAATATGTAGCCATGCAGGTCTCAAACTCACAACAATCCTGTCTCAACTTCCCAAATGCTGGGATTACAGATGTGCACCACCGTACCTGGCTTCGGAAGACTTTTTCAACACCCCCTTTAAAGTGCAAGTTTCCTCAGCTTGAGTCACACTGTAATTCATGACGACTATTGCTGGGTAGCCTACAAGGTATAATGGCCTCAGTGAGCCTTCAGATAAAAAAGCAAGAATATTATCTTCAATAACCATAGGTTACTTTCTTATGAGGTGCTGGGAATCAAACCCAAGGCATTGCACATGCCGGGCAAGCACTCTGCCATGGCACAATACCTGCAGCCCCATACGTTACTTTTTTAGTTAGAAATAGAAGGTTTTGTTTTGGAAACAGAAAGATTGAAAGAGAATATTAGGGGAACTATTTCAACTTTTTTTTTTTTTGAGGCCGTGTCTCACTGTAGCCCAGGCTGACCTGGAGCTCACTCTGTAGCCCAAGCTAGCTCATGGCAATTCTCCCACCTCTGCCACCTGACTGCTGGGATGACAGGCATGAGCCACCAGTCCTGGCTCATTTAAAACATTACAAAACTTTATTAACAATTTTATACATGTACATGACGTATTTTGATCCTAAGCCCCTCCCCTTTCTCTTATTCCCTCCTCCTGTGTCTCCCTCTTACTGAGCTGCTTCTTTCAACTTCAGCTAGTTTTTTAAACCAGTTTTATGGCAAAAGCCAGGGTTCTGGCAGTGACAGGCTAGGCTTGGCCCCCGTCCACATGCATCAATGAGAGACCAGTGGTGAAAAGTGGAGAGAAAAGATTTAATGCACTGGAACAAATAAAGAGGCCACTGGCCCAAGCCTGGCTTCCTGATACTAGTGGGGCTTTAGGTTTAGGTAGAGGAGGAGCTGGGTCGCAGGCAAGTGTGCAGAATTAAGCAGTCCTGGTCAAGGTGTGGTCTGGCGGATCATAGTCTCTCCGTTCTAGTTCTGCAAGGTGGTCTGAGAGATCCTTACTGTGTGAGGGGAGGCTCTGGCTGTTATGAGATGGTTGCTCCCTCTCTGGGTGCGGCCTGGCCATGGAGAACTGCCCTCGTTGTGTGAGGGGAGACTCTGGTTCCATGAGGCGGTTACTCCCACTCTGCGTACAGCCTGCCAGTGGAGAAGTGCCCTTATGTGGTGGTGATCTTTCCTTCAGGGCTCTACTTTCCTTGAATCCAGGGTCTAGGACAATGCTAGAGACCTTTAGATACCTCTTGGCGTCTGCCACAGGAATTGTAAAAGCTTTAGGCAATAAGAGTCATGGTCCTTCTAATCACTGGCTTCAGCTTGGCGAGGAGTAAAGTTGGGTAGCTGTCTGTGGTGTTTAGATAGATACGCCTTGAGTGTTAGCATTTCTGTGAAGAGCTAAGCAGGAATCTGACCCAAAGTCAAAGGGGTCAGACTAAATAGAGACCAAGGTGCCAGGCTTTCGTCTGCTGTCAGTCATCTGTAAGCCCCCAAAGGCATCAGTCCTTCGAAAAGCTTCCGAGTGTCTTATATTTTCATCATATAAAAAAAAGTACTAATGGAAGCAGCTCATTTCCCTTGCAACTAAATTTTCTTTATTTCAAGCCAAAAGTGCATCATTTCTGTGTGGTAATTCTCCTACAGGTCAGAGTCTCTGGTAGGCAATTATACAGAGATGTATATTTTTGATTAATTAAAATGAAAAAAATGGAGTATTGCTTCATATAAATTTCTTTTTAGACTAGTTATCCCAAACAAGGGCAAATAAGAAAAAATCAATTTAAAAAGGACTTTGGGGCTGGAGAAAGATGGCTCAGTGCTTAAGGTACTTGCCTGCAAAGCCTAACCACCCAGGTTTGATTCCCCAGTACCCACATAAAGCCAGATTCACAGTAGTTGGAGGCCCTGGTGTGCTCATTCTTTCTAGCTCTCTCTCTCACACACTCTCTCTCTCTCTCTCTTGCTCTCACTCTTGCTCTCTCTATGCTTGCAAATAAATAAAAAATATATTTTTAGAAAGGTCTTTGATAACAACATATTAGATATTTGTTATCATGTAGTCAGGCTCTTATATAAAATGGCACCGTATTTGTCTAAAACCTGTGCACGTCTTCCTGTATACTTTAAATCATGTCTGGCTTGTCAGCAATACTTCATAGAATGTAAATGCTCTAACGCCTGATACAAAAATAGCTAGTCATTATACTGGATTTTGTAAGGAATAAGGACAAGGAAAACAAACATGTTCATATGTGCAGTCATCATAGACCTACCTGCAGCTGAGACATGGGTTCAGGGCCTATGGGTGCAGAGGGCCGGCTTCGCTGAAAGCCACCCAGAGGCTTTCCCAGCAGGTCCGGGTGGTCTGTCCTCTCCCAGGACTGGCCTTCTGAGGGGCCTGCCTTGTGTTGCAGCGACCTGCAGAGACGAGCAGACACAGACGACTTTCCAGCAGCGTGAGTCGTGGCTGCGGCCAGCGCTCAGGAGCCGTCGGGTGGAGTACTGCTGGTGCAACAGCGGCCGAGCACAGTGCCACTCGGTGCCTGTCAAAAGTACGTAGCGACTTCGCGCTGAGGCCTTGCCCCAGCCTGGCTCATGGCCCACACCCTTCCTATGGGCTCCTTCCATGTTCAGATCTTCAGCAGAAGGCCAGGGCGAAAGCCCTCCTCGGAACGGAGGGCCCTCAGGAAGTCTCCTTAGGGGGAGACAAGGGGAATAATCAGATGTAACCTTGGTTGGATGTCAGGTTTGGATTTTGTGAACCACACAGGACAGAGGCTGGCATACAGACCACTGCTACAGTGTTAATTCTCTCTTCTTGGAACGGCTTCCAAGGTCGCTAAGCGTTTCCTTGTTTGCACTTGACAGGTTGCAGTGAACCGAGGTGCTTCAATGGGGGCACGTGCTGGCAGGCTCTGTATTTCTCAGACTTTGTCTGCCAGTGCCCTGACGGATTTGTCGGAAAACGCTGTGACATAGGTAAGCGCTTTGGCAGATGGCTGTGAGAGACACGAGTCCCACCTCTAAAAGGTCCACACTGGAGGGTGGGCGGCTCGGGCCAGTGTGCAGAGCTTCCGTGGGGAGCTAGGCTCTGGCTTGACCACAGTCCGCCAGGGGGTCCTGGCCACTCGGCTCACTTGGGCTCCAGGGCTTTAGGGGCCAGCCTGTTTAAAGGGGCTCACATGTGAGGATCCTATGTCCTCCTGTCGATCAGACACAGGCGCCACGTGCTTCAAGGAGCAGGGCATCACCTACAGGGGCACGTGGAGCACAGCAGAAAGCGGGGCCGAGTGTGTCAACTGGAACAGCAGCGTGCTGGCCCTGAAGCCTTACAATGGGAGGAGGCCTAATGCCATCAAGCTGGGCCTTGGGAACCACAACTACTGCAGGTGAGAGAGGCGGCTTTCTTTCGTTCAGGGATGTCTCTGAGAAGGTGTTTTAACCTGGGCCTATCGGCCAGGTATTCCAGAGAAACAGAGCTGATGCCATGTAGACAGGTAAGTAGGTAGCTAGGTAGGTACATATATATATATATATATATATATATATATACACGTATATATATATATATACACACATATATATATGTATATATATACACATATATATGTATATATATGCACACAGAGATACATGGGTGGATGCACACATATTCACAGATGCATAGATGACAGACACATACATGTAGGCTTCAGTACAGATGAACATTAGATACATCTGTATACCCATACACCGATAGAGAGATGTATCAATAGATACATACATAGATGATATATGTAGATACACAGGTCAGACAGATGATAACAGGTGATGGATGCATGGGTAGCTGCATGCCTGAGGACACAGGCAGTTACATCGATGCTAGGCATATTACATAAATACATGTGCACATACGCAGGCACACATAGGTGGATAGTGAGCAGATATACACAGAGGTGGTTAGATGATTCATAGATGACAGGCAAAAGGCTGATCGAGGGAAGCAGTCTCCATGGGGACTACAGAGCCTGCAGTCATAAGGCAGGAGAGAAAGCTGGACGAACACTCAGACAGGAGTTACCATTGCAGTTCTTGCTCACAGGTCTTCAAGTAACTGGACACAGCACACCCTCCTTATCTGGGACAATTTACTAAAGTCAGCTGATTGTAGATGTTAATCACAGTTATGAGCAGTGTTGGATTAGTGTTTGATTACACACCTGGAGACTATACTCTAGTATGTTTCCACAAAGACTGTTATTGCCCACCCTTCTCAACTTGGTCCCTGATACAGTTCCTTAAACCATACTTAATACTTAATCTCCAAATAAAGACCATAACTGAGCCATATTTTTGCTTAACGTGACGCAGCTTTCCAGTGTTTGGCCCACGATGAACTAACCTGCTCCTGAGAGCATAGACTTAGCCCCTGGGGCCAGGACAGGAGTCTTCCCACTCAACCCTTCCTGACTTTTCAGAAACCCAGATCGAGACTCGAAGCCCTGGTGCTATGTCTTTACGGCAGGGAAGTACACCTCGGAGTTCTGCAGTCTGCCAGCCTGCCCCAAGGGTAAGTGAGAGCCACTTGTCCATCCCCATACCTTGCAACGTCTAGGGAGAAACTTCTCTACCCAGGGAGAGAAAGAAGCAGGCCAGGAGTTAGCCATGATGGCTATAGAAGGAAGACATCAAAAGCCATAAGTCCTCAGCCAGGCCTGGCTTCTAGTTCTTGTTTTACCTTGGGCCTGTCTCTCCCCACCTCCGACTGTCAGCCTCCTCGACCAAACTCATGGCTTCTAGTCCTTCTTGAAGATAAATGAAGATTCTACCCTTTGGAATTAATGCACTCTAATGCCCCACCCCCTTGTACTGTAAATAATTTACCAGATTAAAAAAACACAAGTTACAGGCTGGAGAGATGGCTCAGTGGTTAAAGGCACTTGCTTGCAAAGCCTGACAGCCCAACTCTGATTTCCCAGTACCCACATAAAGCCAGATGCACAAAGTGGTGCAGGCATTTGGAGTTTGTTTGCAGTGGCAAGAGGCCCTGGCATGCCCACCCCCACTCATTTTCTCTCTACGTGCAAATAAAACAATTAAAAATGTAAGTTACGAAAAGCACTATATGCTTAGCAGTGCTTTCATGAGTATGAGGGATTAACATTCTAAACCCATTCACATGGAAGTGGCGTGCACCGAGTCTGTGGACCTGTAGGCAGTCAGTGACTGCAGGTGACTTCATATGGCCCCAGAGCATCCTCCTCACCCCCAAGAATCTGGGCAATATTGGCGCTCGGAGATCAACATAATCTGACAGATCCCTTCTAGTTATGGCTCTTAGACGCAGCAGTAGACCTTGTAAGTTTCACACAGGGGAAAGCGTGCAGGACGGGCAAACAGAAGTGGGCAGTCCTCTAAGGCTGGTACTCTTGCCTCTAAGCCAAGTCCTTTGGAGAACAGCTGAGTGAGCCAGCGTGCCTCCACTGAAGCACTGCCTTGGCTCTGTGTTATATACAGGTTTATTTTGGTCAGTTCTGGAGGTTGCTCTGGGTCTGGGCTGGCATGTCATGGTGGTGGGATACTGCTCACCTCACAGCCGAGAAAGAAAGGAAGACCCCAGGGCTCCCTAGCCATCCCCGCCTTGCCTGATTCAACACTTTTTAGCTTTGGCTTTAGCTTGAGATCTATTTTGTTCCAGAAAAAGGTAAGGACTGCTACGTCGAAAGAGGGTTAACTTACCGTGGCACCCACAGCCTCACCTCGAGCGGCGCCTCCTGCCTCCCATGGAACTCTATGATCCTGATGGGCAAGAGTTACACAGCTTGGAGGACCAACGCACAGGCACTGGGCCTGGGCAGACATAACTACTGCCGGTATGTGACGCAGGACCCAAGGGAGCCAGGGCTCAGCAGAGAGCTCTGGGGTGGGAAGGGAGGATTCAGTACTGAACAATACATGGAAGACAGGACATTATCTAGTCCAGCCTATTTACTCACTAGAATTACACTTTTTGAGAAGCAAGCTATATCAGTTTTGCAAACAAAATCCCAAGTTCAGACTGTGGGCCCATAACCACTTCATCCTCTATTCTGTTCTCACACGGCACTTCCATTCTGCTGCATTGTAAGAGTGTCTTCCCAGCACGGCTCCCAGGTCCTCCCAACATTCCTGGGTAATGAGAACACTCTTACTGGCTAGAATCAAGCAGGGGTTGGGATCCTCCTCCAGGCGTGACCTTGCTGTAGGAGTGCTGCTACAGGACACTGACTGACTGACTGAAAAATCTCATTTATCACCAGGAATCCCGATGGAGATGCCAAGCCCTGGTGCCACATGCTGAAGGACCGAAAGCTGACGTGGGAATACTGTGACGTGTCTCCGTGCTGTGAGGGCCACCTTACTTCCCTTCTCTGCCCACTTCACTAATTCCTCTGCCACATACTGTCCTCACCACTGCCTGCTTTAGAGTGTGATTTCCAGGAAAACCAAGCCAATGGTGGGCAGTACCACTTGGCTGATGCATGGGGGTGATGGAGACCAAATGACAGACAAGAACACACCAATCTCTCTTAGAATTCAGAAGGCTCTAAACTTCCTCTCTAGCTGGCTCTGCTAGGTGATGGTGGTCATGGTGAATGTGAGGAGGAGGAAGAGGCCTCACAGATGCTCTTACTTCATTTTCCCAGTTGCCTGGGATAGGCCGGGAGAGTTCCTATGACTGTGTATTCAGAATCTAGAAATCCCGTGGTCCACCCAACATACATGCACTCTGACTGGATGTGGGTGGGTCCCATGCTTTTGTGGCTTGCACTTCTGAAGACTCATCCATGTTCCCATAGATCCCGTTTCCACACTGGATTAGTGACAGGGTGAGAGACAGAAAGTTGGCATGTGTTCTCACAAAGTGAAAGTTTAGTTTGGAAATTGTCTGAGAATGATTATTACTCATTGCCTGTGAACACACAGATGAGCCAGAGTGTCCCTCAAAGAGCACAGACTCTGACTGGAAAAGAAAACATAAACTACCAGTGAACTCCTAACCGAAATCATTTATGATGAGTCCTCATGAGCCATGTCAGGATGCCGGCCTCACAGGCTGGGGTGCTAGCTAGCGAGAGCCATGCAGAGGTGGGAGGATCTCACCCAGCTTTGAAGGGTACTTAAGGCGGAGTAGATGGGAAAGAAACATGTCCTCAAAAGGAGTCTTCAAGCAACGAAGCATTGCAGAAAGATCCCAGTTTAGGAGCGACACAGACCTGCGTTTGAATCCAGATGCCCTTGTAATCTTGAGGAACATTTTCTTTCCTCCTGCAATTCAGGATTGGGAAGGATAAAGATACACACAATATTCACCGTGTTGGTCAATGGACTGAGCAAATGGAAGCTGTAGTTTTGTAGCCATGGAGACAGTTCATCAAAATGTTGAAGGGTCTGTGAAAACTCAGGATTCCATTGGAAGGAACCGTGGTGGGCGCTGCAGACCTCACCTCCACACTGCAGCTCTCATGTTCCTTCTCTGTTCTTTCCTCTCCAGCCACCTGTGGCCTGAGACAATACAAACAGCCTCAGTTTCGCATTAAGGGAGGGCTCTTCGCAGACATCACCGCGCACCCTTGGCAGGCTGCCATCTTTGTCAAGAACAGGAGGTCTCCTGGAGACAGGTTCCTGTGTGGGGGAGTGCTGATCAGTTCCTGCTGGGTCCTGTCCGCAGCTCACTGCTTCCTGGAGAGGTACGGGCTTGAGAACCAGACAGGTTTCCTACTCTCTAAAGGTCCTTCTCACATTCTCTACCATCTCTCCTCTAGGTTTCCTAGCCAGCACCTGAAAGTGGTCTTGGGTAGGACATACCGGGTGATCCCTGGAGAGGAGGAACAGAAGTTTGAAGTTGAAAAATATATCGTCCATAAGGAGTTTGATGATGACACTTACAACAATGACATTGGTAAAGTGTCATTATTCTCTGCTGTAGCTCATACCCAAGCACAAAGCACACACCCCTTCTCCTCCTCACCCTGGTACCTCCCCACTGCTCCCCCCAAACTCAGGTAGTTAGTTTTCACCCTGGGCTCCTCTTCCTCTCCTTCTCCAGCGCTGCTACAGCTGAAGTCGGATTCCACGCAGTGTGCCCAGGAGAGCATCTCTGTCTACCCCGCCTGCCTTCCTGAGCCCAGCCTGCAGCTGCCCGACTGGACAGAGTGTGAGCTGTCTGGCTACGGCAAGCATGAGGCATGTAAGTGGAAGGAAGTCTCCGCTTCATCCTGTCTGTCTCAGGACAGCAGGGGATGAGGTTGCTGAACAGATGGAGGGAAAGTGGTCAGGAGAGCTGGCTTCTGGACCCAGTTCCAACCAGCACAGCACTGAGACAATGTGGGCAAAATCCCTGCACACCCCATACCTGCCTGTGGCGAGAAGCCATGTCTTCTCCCCAACCTCACAGGCTCACTGTGCAGGTGAGGACCTGAAGAGCTTTACCGTCCAGCAGAAGGCGACAGTGGGAAGGCGTGTGTTCCTGGACACTGGCATTGTCCAGGCTGAGTTCTGATCTAGATATGTTAGTTAGCTCTGACAATGTTGTTAGCAAATATGAGGTAAATCACCTGAAAAAGAGGAAAGGTTTGTTTTGGCTCGTGTGGGCAGAGGGCACAGGGTCTCTGGCAGTGTGGTGAGGTGCTCACAGCAGAGGGGCAGAGAGGAAAGAGAGGCCAGGCACCCATCTTCCCTCCAAGGGCACACCTCTAGATTTCATTTCCTTCACTAGGTCCCACCTCCAAAAGGCTCATCACAGGACTGGGACCAAGCCTCCAACATATGGGCCTTTGAGGGGCATTCAAGATCCAACCTATAACCCCAAACATGGGCTTCACTTTATTTCATTTGATGAAGAGGTCACATGATGCTGTCTAGGCTGACCTCAAACTTCCAATCCTGCCCCAGCTTCCCAGGACTACAGGCCCAGTTTAGGTGGGGCTCTTTTGATTTTAAGCTACCCAATCAAGCCTGTTCCTCACTGCCAGATTAAGATAGAACTAGCTCCCTAATTAGATTCTAAGGAGTAAATGAGATACTTGATTAAACGGGTGTTCTTACCTGGGGTGCCTTTCCACCCAGGAAACAGTAGGCAGTAGTATTCTGGGGGCTGCATATCTTGAGTGGAAGGTGGATTCTGGCATTCAGGAAGGAAAGGCAGGGGTGCTGCTAAACACCTGTGGTGGGCGGAACATTCCCCACAACAGGTAACTCCTGGCCCCAAGTGTCAGTGTTGCTGCTGCTGAGAAAGCCTTACTCACCCTTGAAGGCTGCCTCTTCTGTAGGTCAGAACAATTTAACAAGAGCAGCGCCATCAGAGTCGATCTAACCGGAGTAAATATTTGATTAGTAGAGCTGTTAATAGAAATTTTGGCCTTTTCTTTCTAAAATGTTTACAAATAACTTTCCTTAAAACCCTAAGACATTTGTTGCTTTCCTTTCAGCTTCTCCTTTCTTTTCCGAGAGGCTGAAGGAGGCCCATGTTAGAATCTATCCATCCAGCCGCTGCACGTCACAGCACTTGTCCAACAAGACTGTCACCAACAACATGCTCTGTGCCGGAGACACACGAAGTGGAGGTGACCAAGACCTCCATGACGCTTGCCAGGTGAACTTGAGGCCTCTGAGCCCCACCCTCAGGCCATAGCCAGTGGGTTCTTAACCAAGGAAAAGACTGAGCCAGAATGGAGTAGGGTCATCCTGGAGAGGCCCTGGGGATGTGAGGATCCGGACTCCCAGAAGAAAATGACTAGAGAAAGGTCAAAGTTACCTAAACCTAAGAAGTTAAACTGTAGGAAATTTCCCTAGTGTGTACACAGGAAACTCCACCTGGTACAGGATTTCCTGTAAGCCCAGGCAATTAATCAACTGTTGATGTGACGGGTACAGCAACAAAATTAAGAAATTCTTGATTTCTGAAGGTGCTGGGGAATCCGAGTCTGCTCTGCAGGACTAGAGGCAGGTTATTGGGAAGCAAGATTGTGAGAACTGAGAACTGAGTGAGAACTGTCAGAGCTGGTACTTACGCTTCCTGATGAACAGGGTAGATACTAGGACTTGGGGACAGACAGCCTGCTCTTGCTCAGACATTACAGCCTGCAGCACCAGGCCTCGCGACTCAGAGCAGCGATGGAGGCTGGATTCTCACTAGGTAATCACAGCAGTAATTTCAGCCCCTGGCACCTTAACAGTATTTGGTTTCTTTTTATATGGTTTCTTCAAAGACCCCAACCGTACCGCCTGGTCACTATCAAAACAAGTTTGTATACAGCGAACCATGACCTAACCACAAGCTGAAAGCCAAAAACAACAACTAGAAAAATGTTTTTCTTTTTAAAAAAATATTTACTTGAGAGAGGGGTAGAGAAAATGAGCATGCCAAGGCAGCCTGATGTTGCAAACGAACTCCAGACACGCGTGCCAATTTGTGCGTCTGTCTTTACATAGGTTCTGGGGAATTGAACCCAGGCTGTCAGGTTTTGCCTGCAAGCACCTTTAACCACTGAGCCATCTCTCTGGACCCATTTTCTTGGTTTTTTTTTTTTTTGAGACACATTCTTACTATGTAACCTTGACTGGCCTTGAACTTGTGACCCATTCCTGGCCAAAATATTTTGCTTCAGCTTGGCAATGACATTATCATACATCTTCCCAATCCATTTCCCCAATAACCCCCGAGGCAGACACCAAAGCACCGTCAGCCTGAAGCCACCAACTAGTCAGTGGTAGAGTCCAAACCAGGCTTTATATAAGGCTGAGCAATTTCTTTTTCCTGGTGTTGGGGATGAAACCCAGGGCATTTGCACATGGCAGGTAAATCCTGAACCACACCCCCAGCTCTGAGCAAGTATGTTCCTTCTACTTGACCAGAGTCGACACAGCCTGCCCTTCTAGAGGATCAAGATCTCTGAGAGAAAGGCTTCCCTCTCTAAACCACGTACTTAGAGGAAGGACTCCATCTCAGCAGCACAAAGAGCAATCCTGAATTCCTCCCAGATGGTCTCTCGTGTTCACAAACACTACCTTCTGTTCTTGACAGGGTGACTCAGGAGGACCGCTGGTGTGTGAGAGAGATGGACGCATGACCCTGGTTGGCATCATCAGCTGGGGCCTTGGCTGTGGGCAGAAGGATGTGCCTGGGATATACACCAAGGTCACTAATTACTTAGACTGGATTCAAGACAATATGCAACAGTGAGCAGCAAGCCCAGCTTCTGGACACCCAGTCAGGGGAGGATCTGCTTGCAGAGTACTCTGTCACATGCAGACAGGTATCTGTCATCCTGAGCTCCACCATGTACAGCAGAGAGGAACACCCCCCTCACCCCCCTTCTCTACCATGTTGCTTTAGAAATGGGACAAGGAGGACGGCGTGTCTCAACAGTAAAAAACTGGATCCTTCAGGAAAGAAAGATGACATCAGAAGTAAAAATGTGTACTTATGGTTACCAGAGGGCCCCATGGGCCTCCAAATAAAGGCTAGGCTGGCCCACCAGGTCATGTTTCCCAAAAGCCCTTAGAAACAAGTACTGTCCTTCCTTTTCCCCTCCCCAGCTCTCAGGAGGCATTCCTTTTGTGTACATATAAGTCTTTTTTCTTTATAAACTTTATAAATGGAAGAATTGTATAATTTTAATAACATAAACTATACTATAGTATATTTATCTTTTAGTTTTTATTTTGTTGCCATAACTGTATTATTCTATGTTATAAAGAATAAATTCAAAGGTATTTTTCACATCTCTCAAATACTAGCAGCTCATAGCTTATTTATTCATCTTATTTGTGTTCACACATTTTGAATCATTTGGTACATTCAACATGCATGGAAATCCTGTTGCCTCCAAGGCAACTTGCTGCTAGGGGATCTGGACCATGAAAATGGGATGGGAGAGAGTTGGGCTAGAGCTGAGCATGAGCTCTCCCTAGCAACACAAGGTAGACTGTGGAGACATCCATGGCAGGGGCCTTACTGGACCGCAGCTGTGGGGAGCAGGGATCCTCAGGTAAAGGGGGATTAGGAAGACCTGCACACAGACTGGACGCTGGGCTAGTAGGCAGATACAGGAAAGCCATACCGAGACCCAGAACTCTAGACAATTAAGACCTGGTGGTCAGAGGCAGCAGTTTCTCTGAACTCCTGAGGGGCTGTAGGCTATACTATGGGGCTCTGAATACCAAGTGTGTTTTTCTCAGTGGGTAAGAATGAAGGACACCATGGGAAAATCAACCACAGGGTGACCACCGAGGGAGCGGATGGCCACGACGGTTTGTGGACAGTAATTAGAGCAATGTAGAATGCCCAGCAGGCCCATATGCTGGGCATTCTACATTACTGCTATATGAACATAGCAACAGCTCAGGTCCTGCTTCTGACCAGATACCACTGCTGGGACACTTTGTCACTAATTGTCTGCTCATAAGAAACAATTGGGGGCTGGTGAGATGGCTCAGCGGTTAAGGCACTTGCCTCCAGTGCCTAAGGCCCCGGGTTCAATTCCCCAGGTCCCACATAAGCCAGACCCTGGTGTGTGCTCTCTCTCTGTGTCTCTCTGCTTGAAAAATGAAAAAATAAAATATTAAAAAAAAGAAACAATTGACTCACAGACCAATGCACACAACATGCTACTTACGTCCTGCTTCTTTTGGCTTCTTTCACACTAATTTACCACTTGTGACACAGACCCATGTTCCTGGAACTGCCACCAGATTCCCCCTCCACAGGCTCGGTCTAAGAATCCACCCAGCTTCCCCCACCACAGGCTCGGTAGGTCTAAGAATCTAGTTAATGGTACCCTGCTTGCTCTTGAGTACTGCTGACATTTTCTTAGGAGAGGAAAGGAAAGGATCTTTATCTCTTTTTTTTTTTTTTTGTCTGATTTTGTTTTTCAAGCTAGGGTCTCTCTTTAGCACAGGCTGACCTGGAATTCGCTATGTAGTCAGAGAGGCCTCAAACTCATGGTGAGCCTCCTACCTGCTGGGATTAAAGGTGTGCACCACCATGCCTGGCTGGATCTTTCTCTCTGAAAGGTTGTCATGATGGCTCAGTTTAAAGGTTAACTTCGACTCATGAAAGTGATTCAATAAAGCCCAAGACTTTTATGAGGGAAGACACTGGGGTGGCAAAGTCTCTAGACCTGTTCCATCAATGGGAGCCACAGTTAGCAGATTTCTTGACCTCACACAATTTGCTCGCAACTTCTAAGATTCTAGACAAACACACATTTCAGGTCTTTGCCCAAAACACTGCTTAAGGATAGCAGTAAGCAAGACCCCCCAGCCCCTGCATCCCTGACCCACCCAATGCAGCTCCACCCCACCCCCTTCACAACAAGCTTTTCTTTGGACACTTGGGTTAATGAGATAAACCAAAGCAGAAAGGCCTTCTGGGATGCAAATCCAATGTCAGAAGGCCCCAGCATTCCTGAGTGGAGTCCTGGAAACTGAAGGCAGAGGAGATAATTGCTCAGAAAAGGCCTTTGTCTGAGTTACAGGTCCGAATTCCTGCCCAGTAAGACCGTCATCTGAATTACACACACCAAACTGTCACAGGTTAGAACTGAGGGACAAAATATCTAAACATGCAAATGAGTCTAAGAGGAGGTTAAATGTTTCATTATCTCTGATTAATTAATAAAACAGCGGTCAACAGACCCAAAGAGCAAAAAGGATCCTGAGGTGACTGTGAATTTAGTTTTAGTTTAGTAAAGACCAAGAGGGACTCAAGGACTTGACTTTTTCCTCCCAGGCCTGTTTTCAGGTGCTTGCTTGCAAAGCCTGATGGCCTGGGTTCAATTCCCCAGTCCCTTATGTAGAAGCCAGATGCACAAAGGGGCAAATGTGTGTGGAGTTCATTTGTAGGGGCAAGAGGCTCTGACACACCCATACTCTCTCAAATACATGTTAATTTTTGAAAAGATTATTTTAACATAGGCTTAATTATGAGAGACACTCTGAAAAACAAACCCACCCAAGAATGAGTATGGGCTTAAGGGAGTCACAGAAGGTAAGACATACCAACGTGTGGGTTTGTGTCCTCCAGGGAGTCAGTCATGCTCCCTAGCATCAGCCACACACACCATTTTGATGGCTCTCAAGTTGCATCTCAAAGGGCTGTTAAAGAACCTTTCTTCCCCTCCTGGGAAGTGTGCCCAGAATCAATTTGGGTAGGATTATAGATGATAAACTAAAAGCAGAAGCCACTAAGGTTTCTCATAAACAGATTTTCTGGTGAGATTCCTAGGAAATTGCAGGCTTATGGCTGGGAAGGGAGAAAGACCTCACAAAGCTAATAGTGTTCTGGGGTCGGGAGAGATGGCTGTTAGGACAGTTGCAGAGCCTAAGGACCTGGGTTCAATTCCCCAGTACCATGTAAACCAGATGCACAAAGTAGCACATGCATCTGGAGTTCTTTTACAGTGGCTGGAAGTCCTGGCACACCCATTCTCTCTCTGCTTACAAACAAATAAAACATTTTTTAAAAACTTACTAGTATTCTAATTCTTGCTGCTCCACTGGAGAGGCTTCAACCAGACTGGTGGGTGAGGAGCTCCTCTCCCTTCTCATGTGCCCATAATTTTCCCTGACTTTCCATCCTGTCTCATTTTGAATGTTTCAAAAGTTAATGGATATTGTCTAAGTGTAAGGAGGTTGTTAATAAAATGCTTAAAAGTATGTTAACGGAGCTGGGAAGATGGCACAGCAGTTAACAATGCTTTGCTTGCAAAGCCTACCAGCCAGGCCAGGTTCAATTTCCAAGCCACCCATGTGAGGCAGGTGCAAAAGTGCAAGCGCCTGGTGTTCATTTGCAGCAGCTGCTGTAGCGTACACACACACTCTCTCTCCTCTCCTCTCTCCTCTCCCCCTCCCTCCCTCCCTCTCTCTCTCTCTCTCTCTCTCTCTCTCTCTCTCTCTCTCTCTCTCTCTCTCTCTCTCTCTCTCTCTCTCTCTCTGTCTCAGTAGTTAAGACCTTGGAGGAATCTTGAGTTTCTAAGTTCCCTTTAAAAGCACTAGCATCACAAACGTCAGTATTGACGACGGCACCTCGTCCCCATCTACTGGCCCTAGAGGAAAGCGCAGGTAGTGCGCTATGTGAGGAGTGCTCCAAGGCCACACCGTACTGACCCCACATGGACCACCATTCCTGTAAGTTTATAAATGAGGAATAAAAGAAATCAGCACTAAGGCAGAACAATGCTTTTTAAGAAACTCAATTTAAATCACTTTTATTTGGTTGTGTGGTCCGTGTGGTACATGCACATGGAGGCTCCAACACAATTCTGCTTGTCACATGTGGGATGGGGGTTGAGCTCAGGTCCTCACAGCTGACCCGAGTCATCTCCCATTCCCACCAGGACAGTGCTAATGCGCTATTACATAACAGCAGTAAGCGTGCACACATCCTCTCGTCTTTCTCTTAGCCCTCCCCCACGGTATCATGGGGAACCCAAGCCCAGGGCAGCATGGTGCAACACCCCAGTGATCATCACTCTTTCTGCTTATCTTCCTTCCACTCTCAAAACAGACCCCTCTGCCATTTCAATTAAACACATTGCACGCCGCAATGTGAGAACAAAATCAGTACAAACTTTCTTCTTTTCAGAGAGTAGATCTTAGCAACCATGTAGGATTTTTTTTTCCTTTCTGAGAACTTTCCATTTTTTACTTACAGGAAGTATTGCATGGCTGTTTTGTTTTTTGGGTTTTTTTTCCTTATCTCAACTGCCGGCATCACCAGCCGTGTAAGGGTTACTTGAGGACACTACAGTACCAGGCCAGCTGAGCTCCAAGATGGTTCTTAAGAGACTGCTGGCACGTAGTGAGTGCAGTGTGGAGACCCTCATTACTCAGAATGCCGTGCACCTTCAAACAGTGCTTACTTCTAGGTGCTGGGGAACTCGTGGAGGGAGGAGTACTGGGCAGTGACCAAGAGGGAGAGAAGCTGCGGTCTGGACAAACTGCACACTTGTGGTGGTACAGAATCCTCAGAAGTCAGTGCCCATCTCCACCCCATGCTGACTCCCAGTGTCACAGCTCCTCAGCATCCTGGACATCTGGGACCTTGCAGCCTGTTCCTGACCAAGTTAACAGAATCCAGTGAAGTGGATGTGACGGCTCTGGCCTTGGAACCCTGTCCCCAGAGGCAACTACTGAACAAACAAGCTCCTTCCACTGGCGGCAGCACAGCAGAGCATTATTTAGTCCTAGTAACCAAATGGAGGTCAGAGGACTGGTAAAGCTTTATTAGGACTTACATGAGGAAGCTATGGCTAAACACTGCCCACCCACAGAAGGACCACGCAGCTCGGTCAAGGCACCCCACACTCACCCCACCACGCTCACATGCTGGGTAGCGGCAGGGGTGCCAGGCTGTGCTCCAGGGGTCAGCTACACCCAGGTGACTGTGGTTTCATACATGCTCAGGCCTGCAGGGCCCACCCTAGACACTGTCTCTTCCTAGGGGAACCAGCTGTCCTGACCTACAGGAAATAAACCAGCTGTACTCATAACCCTAGCATACCTAGGGACATTATTTCCCCGTGACCCAGGAGCCCCTCCCCCCGACCCAGGGACCTTCAGAGAAGTGCCTCTGAGGAGTTCTCCCACATGTCAGGTGCAGGGTGAGGGGCATGCTGCCGTAGTCCAAGACAAACTGTGGAGTTAAGCAGCAAGAAGCATATGCTTGGGCACAGCACGCTTTATGCCACAGGCAAACCACAAAGCAACACAACTCTGTACGGAAGCTAAGAGGGAGGGAGGACGCAAGGGGGAAAAGGATAAGCACTTGGAGCAGGACTTTGGGGGAAGTCACAGCTCAGAGCACGCAGGTCTTGTCCTCCATAAAGAATGCAGAGCATAACCCCCCCCCAACTCTAAGTTAACAACAAAATTCTGTCTTTTATACAAATAGCACAATGTGTAGCAGACACATTGAAATAGAATAAAAATTATTCTTTGGGAAAGTCTTGGGTATTCCTTCAGTTGCCATGGTTTCAAACTGGTGGTTTAAATGACCGATACAGCCCGACTGCCCACAGCATTAATTTGATTCAGATTCCAGGTATTTTGTCTTCAAAGAAAAGTGGACTGGTAGCTATCTACTGTTAACAGGCATGTGACAACATATGAGAGACTGAAACGCCCACTTCTCCAAACTGCTTCAAGGACTCATGCCCTCAATGGTGGGACTTCAGATAGGAAGGTTCGGGACTCTGCACCAGACCAGCACTGGCAAGTGCGACTATGGGGTCACATGGCATAGGTCTGGTCTCCACCATGGGGACGAGTGATTTCTACTCCAGTACTGCAATCCATAAAATCTGACCAGACTGAAACTTTTGGGAAATCGCACGAAGAAATCAGGTAACCAGAAAGACTGGTTAGTTCTGTAAACTGCTCCAGGATACAGGCAGGTCACCTTTCCACTGAAGAGGACGGGCCAAGTTGAACAGCAAGTTAAAGTGAAAATCTGAAAGTTAGGCCAACAGCACCTCAGTCTTTAAGGTAAAACTCAGATACCACTGGGGGTTCCATGTCAAGAGTGGATGTACACTTAAGAAGTTCTTGAAGTACAAACCATTTTTATATATTAGAGGGGCCAGGGGAAAAAAAAAAACCACACAACACAACTCGACTCTTCTTGCTCTCTTCAATGAGAATTGGTCACTTTTCCTGCCAATTTGTCACTGCATCGCATCACAATTCTTTCTTCCTTCTAGCTCCCCCTTCTTCTCTGTTTGTGTTATGCTGGTGCCATGCTGGGTCAGCCCAGCTCCACAATCAGATCTCTAACCAGCCTTTCTTGAACTAACGCTTACTTTTTCTTCCAGTCTTTCTTTCAAAGCTTTCTATCTTAAAAAAATAATAATCAATAAAAATTATCTTCTGTTGGCTTTAGATAACTAAAGCCAACAAGCAGGAAACACTGGCCTTGTTCCACGACAACGTGTTAAAGATAGTGAAATACTGTGCTGAGTAGAGCTGTCCCTACCCCACACCTCTTCTCAGAACTTGGTCAGCACTGACTGCTTCATTCGGCCATGCTCGCCCCGTGACCCTCTTCCCCTGATTAGTTCCATGGCACTGAAGGCTGAGAACAGAAGGAATCAGATGGGCCCTTGAGGGGACTGACCTAAGAGACAGCTGATATTTTACTTTAGACAAGTAAGAAATGAAAAAGTGTTCATGACTGCTCCCTCAATAAGATGTTCCCTTCAGGTTCGAACTTGGAACTTCCCGGCTTTGGTCATGTATTTTATGCCCTTAAAGGGCTTGTACTTCTCTCCGTACATGTCTAGACGGTTCACCTTGAGTCCTGGAGGCAGGAAGAGAAAGTAAGATGTAAGTATCATTTGGAGCACAGCTGTTTCATTCATTTCAGTTCAAAGACAGCAGCACACATGGAAGAGACCGCTGTACCCATGCCACTTGGCAGGGCTGAAGCAGGCACTTCTGTGATCTTGGCACATACCCTCACTGCAAAGATGGACAAATCAGCTATCCTGGGGAGAGACCTCCTCGAGGCAGAAAGGTTAGAAAGTTGTACACAGACTCATGGGGATGAGGGCAGAGTAAGACCACTAAGTATTCTGCTCAGGTTAGTGGACCAAATGAATTAATGATAATACAATTAATAAATTCATAATGAAAAATAACAAATTAATCAATGAATGCTTCCTAAATATGCTCACCATATTGAAAAAAATTTTGTACATGGCTTTATTCATTTAGTAGTTTTGGGTGAAAGAATTTATTACTTAACTAAGTTTGTTTATTTACTTACTTATTTACTTGAGAGAGAGAGAGGGAGAGAGAGAGGCAGAGAGAAACAGAGAGACAGAGAGTGAATGAGTATGGGCACACCAGGGCCTCTTGCCACTGTAAACAAACTCCAGATACACATGTCACTTTGTGCGTCTGGCTTTACATAAGTACTAGAGAATTAAACCCAGGCCATAAGACTTTACAAGCAAGTGCCTTTAACTGCTGAGCTAGCTCTCTAGCCCCTTAACTAAGTTTAAACCATTTAAATTAGACACAGTCTTTTAGTAAAGAAAAAGGAGAATGTCATGCATAGCTAAAGTCAATCTCTTCCTACCATACAGGGCTGGTCTAGTTCAGTGAGTATCCATGAGAAAGGCTTTGGGTAGAATTAACACAACACAGATGCCCAGGAGGTGATAACTGCCATCACCATGTAGTAGGTGCAAACTGGACCAGACAAGCCACGTGCCAGACAGTGGAGCAGATAGGAAAGTGCTAAACCCGTTGAAGGAATGAGATTCTTCTTTCCGGTTACCAGCTAAGAACAGACACACTCTCACACCGAAAGCCTAGGGACTCTAAAATGCATGGCTCTAGCATGACCAGCAACGGCCTATGAAGCCTCTGCTGCCTACTGGCATCCTTGGCTCTTTGAGTCAGGATCCTTAGGTTAGATTTGAAGTAAACACTACAAACTTTACCCAGAAATGTGCTGGGAAAGACTAACAATTCCATATCAGGAATAAAGCCAAACCCAACACACACTAGCCATCATCAGCGACGAGGAAGGCACTGAGGGATGCATCTGACAAGAGAAAGCCATTGCTGCTCCCTTCCAAGCCACCCAAAACTTGTCACTCACCAGAAATGGCCAGCTGCTGGATCTTAAACTGCAGGTTAATTGTGGGGTTCTCATCTGGTTTGGAAGCTCCAGCCTGAAGACTCAGAGTCCCCTTCAGACTTGGCAGCTTTTGTGGGTTTATTTTCCCTACATCCCAAGATAGCATCTTGGAAGAAAACAGAAAAGGAGAAGTGAAGGTTTCCCCACATAACCACAGCCCTCTTTCTGAGCTCAAGATTTATCCTAGTGTCCATAGAGAACTCAAAGCTCTCTTCAGCACACTGGCCCTTTAATCTCACTTTCCAAGCAGGTACAGCCTGTGCACAGGGCTCCTTCCGATGCCTCTTCCCCTACCTTTGTCACTGGGTCAAATGTGTGTGTCCCCTGGGAAGGAGTGAGACTCATATTCAGGACTCCTTTGGGCATCTGGCTAGTAACAATCACTCCTTCTATGGTCTTGCCCATGGTCTGCTTGGGTCCCACTGTGATTTCAAAACGTCCAAGTGAGCTACTGTCCCGGAAGCTGATACTATGCTTAACATACACTGGAATTGCAACCAGGCTGGAAAAAACAAACAAAACAAAACAGATAAAATACTCACTTCAGGAACTATGCGGAAGAGGGGGCGGAAAGATTGTGAGAGCCGTGGTGGGGGAGACTATCCAGAGGCATGGCCAGGAGAACCTGGCTGAATACTAGGCTATCCATGGTCCCCTGTCACAAGGACTGATCCAGACGACCCATGGAGGAGGTTATCCAGTGGATGGGGGAGGGGAGGGCAGCGGGGAATTGGGGATAACAACTCATTGTTTGCCCACTAAATGTTGTAACTCATTATGGACAATAAATTTTAAAAAAAAAATCAAAAAAAAATACCCACTTCATTGCTTTTCTTTTTTCTTTTCTTTTCCTTTTTTTTTTTTAATTTCTTTAGTTTTTTGCCTTGGGCACTTCAATAAATAGTGAAAAACTGCTACCATTTCCTCCATGAGGTAGTGTCTCACTGGAAGATTTCCCTCTTCTAAATGGAAAACAGTAACCATTATTTTTCTTTTTGAAAACGGAAGATGGGGCCCAGAGTGTCTTCTGGTGACTGGGTAACACACAGAGCTGTTCTGAGAAGCCATGGGAGGCAGAAAGAGCCACAGCATTTGCAGGCTGTATTTATGATCCGGGGTCTATTGTTCTTTGGACTGAGGACAGGACTGTTCATACCTCACAGGCCTCTCATGACTTCTTGAGGCTGTGACCTCATCTGTTCCTCACAAGACCCCGACACGAGGTAGGGGCTATCATGATCTGACAACACAGAGAGTAGTTTCCAAGAAGAACCCTCAAGAAGTGAGAGCTCCCAACACTAACAGAGTACTTCCTATGTGCTGGACATTACTTATTCCCTAGCTGACTCAATCCTGCCATCAAGGGTGAGCGTGTTTCGGTTTTATAAATACTGATGTACTTACACTTCACTGAGGGTAAGAGCTGTAAGTATGACAGTGGGATTTGAGTCTGGCAGCCTGATTCCAGAGCCTTTGATCTCGACATGGAAACCTTTTCCTAAATGACAGATCCTGAGTCACCAGAGAGCCGCTGGCTCTGAGCCTTTCCTCCTGACTCTGCTCAGGCTTCCCAAATCATTGCCTTCCAAATAAAGAAGTCGTGTAAGACCAAACTCACTTCATTTATGCTCTTTCAAGGCATAATTAAATGTGGGGGGGAGTGAATAAGACATGCTGACATTCTGAGAAAAATGTTATTTGGACACGTGAAAACAAAAATAACAGTAGCAGCTGGGCTTAGCAGCACTTGCCTGTAACCCCAGCACTCAAGTGGCAGGACTGTGAGTTCAAGGCCAGTCTAGGGTGCATATAAAGTCTAGAGAAAACTGAGCTATGCAACAAAACCCTGCCTCTCAAAACAAACCTGAAAGAATGCTTACTGTTCATGAAGCACTATTTATCCCTCCTCACAAGAAGGTACTCATTTTCAGGAAAAATAAAGACGCAAACAGACCTAGGATAGGAAAGCAGATGGGGGAGCAGCTCACCATAGCTGGAACCTGAGCCCAAGGCCCTAATCACTACAGACAGGGGACATCCTTCCACACACCGACACAGAGTCCGCTCCTGCGGGCTGCTTACTTCTGAGCGCTGACGTGGTAGGACAGCAGGCGGAAGTTGCCATCAGGAGGAATGAAGGAGAGGATGCGCTCTGACTCCCAGCGCTTGAAACGGACACAGGGATGGAAGCTGACGTCATCTAACAACCTAGGGTTCTACAGAACCAGGCAGGGAGACAAGAAGCTGTCAGACAACCAGGGTTTCCTTGGGAAAGAAATTCAGGTGGCATTTTCACTAACACACACACACACACACACACACACACACACACACACACACACA
Organism: Zapus hudsonius; assembly: GCA_004024765.1. Lineage (NCBI taxonomy): Eukaryota > Metazoa > Chordata > Mammalia > Rodentia > Dipodidae > Zapus > Zapus hudsonius. The sequence continues at coordinate 67,760 of PVHP010003459.1, forward strand.
CATTCTGAAATCACTCAAAAAACCCCAAGCTTTGTGATTGCCCTGATTCTTGCTTGTTCTATTTTATTCCCATCACTCTCCTTCCAGAAGCATCTCATTTCCCACGTCAAGAAAATGAGCACTGGGGCTGGGAAGATGACAGCGGTGAAAGGACCTTCTTTGCAAAGCCTGTCAGCAAGGGTTCAATTCCCTATCACCCATATAAAGCCAGATGCAAAACAGGGTGTTTGTTTGCAACATTGAGACTCTGTGTGTGTGCGTGTGTGTGTGTGTGTGCGTGCGTGCGTGCGTGCGCACGCGCGCGCGCGCGCGCACACACACACACACACACACACACACATTAGTTTACAAAAGAAAAGAAAGAAAGTGCCTACTGGCTCCGGATGTTACCATGAAGGACAGAGTGAGGTCTGGCATCCCAGTCAGCTTGACACAGGCATCAATCACTCCCTGGATCTCAGCAGTGACTGTGGAACCTGAGAGACCATGATAAGGAACACTGAGACCACAGAAGCCCTCTCTGCTCCTCCCCCTTCTCCCAGATCATTTATCCAGTCTGCATGTCCATCTTCAAGCTCAAGTACAAGGCACTCTGGGGAAGTCATGGAGATAAAGGTAATGATGACTCAGTGAGTAGTGTGGTTCACAAGGACATTTCCCTAGGGAGATGCGCTGCAGAGCCCAGGGTTACTCGTGGTCATCATCCGCAGCGCTTGCACTGCAGACCACATCTCCCTTTAGTACGCAGCCTTCCCATGTTCCAAGGTGCTCTTCCCTCTGCACACTCCAGTAGGTCATACTTGCGCCTAGGTCTGAACTTCCCTTTCCCATTTTCTCTATGGGCTTAGCCTTTCCCAAGGTTCCGTTTCCATTCAGGGCCATTTATTTCCACTGTGTTTTCTATTTAGCCTCACTCCTGACTGATGGACAACCCTGAAGGACATTGCTGACCCCTGTCCAAAGTGAATTCAGGGCTTGAGGAAATGTCTCTGTGGGCAAGAGTGTTTGCAACCTAAGTATGAGGTGGGATGACTTGGGTTCAATCCCCAGGACCCCTGGGGGGGGGACATGCACATAATCATGTATGCCTGTAAAGTCCTATGGGGAGCAGAGACAGAATTACTGGAGCTTCCGGGTCAGACAGTCTGACCAAACCAGCTGCAACGTGTTCAGTGAGACTGTCTCAAGGAAACAATGTGGAGGGGACAGAGGAGGAAATCTGACATTCTACCCTGGCCTCTGCATGCAAGCAAGCACACAGAACCTGTGCATCTGTGCACACAACATGCACATACACATCACACAATACATACTGTGCACGCATGAGCGCGCTCTCTCTCTCTCTCTCTCTCTTTCTCTCTCTTTCTCTTGCTCTCTCTCTCTCCTCTCTCTCTCTCTCCCTGGGTGACTCATCCCATTTCCTGTATTTTTATGGTGATGTTGTCCATCAGCTGCCTGAGCCAGATGCACCTTGGACTGTTCCTAGCTCTCTGCTCTCTGTATCCAGTCTACTACTCACTCCTCTATACAGCCTGGGCTAGCCTCAAATTCACTCCTGCCTCAGATTCCTGAGAACTGGGATAGCAGGTGTGCACCAAGCCTGGCCAACTCTTCTTTCCTGGGGCATTTCCTCTCATTTATGCACTATGGACATTTATTTTGAGCCAGGACTTCTGCCTCAGCCTCCTCCTGCTTCCTGCCTCCAGCCTAGCTCACTTTGTGCCCCTCTCCCACACTGCAGCCAGGCTGTCTACTCTAAATGACCATCCTGGTCAGCTTATTCTCCACATTCAATGCTGTGATGGTTAGGTTTTGTTGTCAACTTGATCTTTTTAATTATCTTGGGTGGATCTCTGGGGACATTTACAGGAAGGCAGGCTCTCAGTAGGGGACAGGATGTAAGGAAGCTCAGGAAAGTTGAAATTAACATCCCTTCCTGTGTAGGCAGTATAGAAAGGAAATTCCAGAGATTCAGGAAGCCATTAAGTCTGGGAAAGGGTTGCAAGACCCCACCCTAAGGCTATATAAAAAGGGAGAAAATCTTCTCTCTCCCTCCTACCTACCATTTGCTACTGTGTGTGTGGTGTTGGTGATGGGTTTTTCTCTCTGCTCAGTTAGGGAACTTCCCCTGGATCTGTACCTTCAATAAATCCTTTCCTCCCATAACTGTGCCTGGTTTGGAGATTCATCCCAGTGGGGTGTGGCTGACTACAACAAAAAATGACAAATGCCTACAAAGTTTGTGATCTGCCCATCTGTTTTCTAAATTGCACAGAGGTGAAATAAGAAATCTGACTGCATGTGGTGAGGCATGCCTTTAATCCCAGCACGCAGGAGGCAGAGGTAGGAGGATTGATGTGAGTTTGAGGCCAGCCTGGGACTAGAGAGTACATTCTAGATCAGCCTTGGCTAGAGTGGGACCCTACCTCCAAAAAACAAAACAAAAGCAAAAAAGAAAAGCAAGCAAGCAATCTGGCCACCAACTCCTCTTCTCTGGACAGTTCCTCTCACATTTATTCACTATGGACATTCGTATTTTGAGCTAGGACTTCAGCGACAGCCTGCTCTTGCTTCCCCTGCCTCCAGCCTAGCTCATTTCAAGCCTCTCACAGCTCAGAGAATTTCTAAATATGCACACATCATATAAATATCATCCACATCAAATGTGGAAACCTGAACATTTCAGCATGTTCCCTTTTCATCCTAGCTAATGGTACCCTCAAATTCTGATTTTTAAAATATTTTTATTTATTTGCAAGGAGGGGAGGAAGAGAAAGAATAAGACCATAGCATCTTGCCACTGCCAATGAACTCCAGATACATGCACTACTTTATGCATCTGGCTTTTACATAGGTAATGGGGAACCAGGACAGCAGGCTTTACAAGCATGCACTTTTAACTGCTAAGGCATCTCTCCAGCCAAAACATTTGATTTCTGAGCTGAGAAGGCTCAGTGGTTAAGGGTATTACTTGCAAAACCTGCTGGCTCAGGTTCAATTCCCTAGTATACACATAAAGTCAGATGCAAAGTAGTGCATGCATATGGAGTTCTTTTGCAGTGGCAAGAGGCCCTGGTGTGCCCATTCATTCTCTCCATATGTACACACCACTTTGCAAATGAATTTTTAAAACTTTTTTTTAGGGCCGGAGAGATTTCTCAGTGGTTAAAGGTGCTCGCCTGTAGAGTCTAACGACTTGGGTTTGATTCCCTAGTACCCACATAAAGCCAGATGCACAAAGTGGGGTATGCATCTGGAATTCCTTTGCAGTAATTAGAGGCCCTGTCATGTCCATTCTCTCTCTCTGCTTGCAAATAAATTTTAAAAAATATTTTTGAGCCACACCAGATCTTCTATGAAGGATCCATATACAACCCCACAGAGAGTGGTAGGATAAGCAAGAGACCTACAACCACAGCCGACAGTCAGTCAACACAGGATAAGCCAGACAGGCACCAATGTTTTCAACACAACCTAAAGCAGAAGTACAGAGACCCCCCTAAGACTTCAACAATAAAGCAGACTTAATACTCACACACCATGACTCAGGGAACTGAGTGGAAGAGGGGAGGAAAGATTGTAAGAGCCATGGTGGGGGAAAACTCCCAGAGACATTGATCCCCTCAGTAACAACATACAAAGGGGGGTGGAACTGGGTTGACTCCTAGGCTATCCATAACCCCCTACCACATGGACTGATTCAGACTGCCCACGGAGAAGGATATCCAGCTGATTGGGGACAGGGAAGAGGGAAATTGGGGAAATGGGGATATCAACTCATTATTTGCTCATTCAATGTATCTAATTATGGATGATAAAGAAGAAGAAAAGAAACTAAAAAAAATTTTTTTTTTTGTATTTCCTAAAATTGTACCTCTCTTTTCAAACTGCCCCTAAATAATCACAGTATATACAAATATACATCAGATATTTTGTTTGGTTCATTGATATTTATTTGTTTTTTTGAGGTAGGGTTTGTTTCACTCTAGCCCAGGCTGACCTGGATGGAACTCACTCTGTAACCCCAGGCTGGCCTCATAGCAATCCTCCTACCTCAGCCTCCCGAGTTCTGGGACTAAAGGTGCATTTCAGCACACCTGGCTGCAACTGATAGTTTTGCTCATTAACCTCTGAGCCATCTCTCCAGCGATAGTTTTGCTCATTTATGTTATTGGTTGAATAAGTAATTCATTCCTCTTCACTACTTTAAAGTGCCCACAGAATGACCATATCAGATTTACTGATGCCTTCCTGTGCTATGGCCATCTGGGTCGTCTCTCATTGGGGCTAACATGCAAAGCTGCCCACGGTGCCTGGTTTTAAAGCCTTGCCATTTACCTCTCTGTTTATGCCTCCCCATGAGTTATACTGAACTACTCTTAGAGTGGAGCGTACATGCTGTCACCTCTGCTCACCATCCTCAGGACAGGCATCTATCTGCCCTACCTGCTTCACCTTCTCTGGGTTCACTAAGCTTTAAGCTTCCTATGTCCACAGACTAATGGACATCTTATTGGTCATCAAATGCCCACTGTCTACTACTCTGTCACATCCCAAGATTCTGAGAAGTGCTTACTGAGTGGGTAAGTTCACTGATCTGAAGAGGATCTTCTAAGAATGTCTTGGCTCTGAGAATTTAGTTAATGCAGAACGGACAAAGAAGGCTCCCCGATCTTAGTAGCTGTAACACTAGTTCTGCCATCAGAACTGGAATCAAATACTTTCACTTACACTCTGGTTTTCTTCTTTTTTGAGAAAGGTCTTGCTCTAGCCCAGGCTGACCTGGAACTATATAGTCTCAGGCTGGCCTCAAACTCATAGTCATCCTTCTACCTCTGCCTCCCGAGTACTGGGATTAAAGGCATGAGCCACCATGCCCGGTGGGATCAAATACTTTCAAATAGGAAATCTAATCAACAAGATATCATCTGAGTACAGAGATGGGCATGGTGGCACACGCCTTTAATCCCAACACTCAGGAGGCTGAGGTAGGAGGATCACTGAAAGTTTGAGGTCAACCTGAGCTACATAGTGAGTTCCAGGACAGCCTAGGCTAGAGAAAGACCTTGCCTCACAAAAGGAAGGAAGGAAAACAGAAAAGAAAAGTGGCTGGAGCGGTGGCTCAATGGCTAAAAGTGTGTGCTTGCAAAGCCTGATAGCCTGGGTTCGATTTCCCAGTACCCACGTAAAGCCAGATGCAAAGTGGCGTATGTGTCTGGAGTTTGTTTGCAGTGGCAGGAGGCCCTAGAGTGTCCATACTCACTCTGCCTCTTTCTGTCTCTCTCTCTCTCTCTCAAATAAATATTATTTTTATAAAAAAAGGGGGGAGAGAGAGATCAAATTGCAGCCCCTCAGCCCTTCTAGTTTTTTGAAACAGGGTACAGGAATGTAGTCCGGGTTGTCCTTGAACTCAATACTCCCATGTTGGCTCTGCATGAGCTAGGACTACAGTTGTGTGCCACTATACCTGGCCTTCATGCTCCTATTTTTATTGAAGAGGAGATCTAACGTCATTACTGTGCCTGACTCCAAGGAAGCTCTGAGTTAACAGTGAATAACCCACAACCCATGGGTGATTCCATCTTAGAAGGTGTTGTAAAAAGGGCCCTTTCTGCTTTCCAACTCACAACAGCTGAAAAGCACCCACCTGACTTGTCCATAATGGCATCAATCTCTTCAACCACATCAAAATAGGCTTCGTTGTTGGTGTACTTCACCCCAGTTCGTCGCCAAGGCACCACTGACAGCTGCCCAGTCGGAAGTTGGTCACCCACGTTGGTACTTCCTGTAACAACAATGGTACCTTAGAATCAAATTGGTACTGTAATGCCAATTCAAGTCCAGCCCTAGAATCCTCCCATAGGGAAGGTGAGCCTTCTGCGCCGCCTCTGTGGGGCACCCCAGTCTATCTTTCAATTCATTGTCGCCATCTGGTCTGCTGTGTCGAGTAAAGGTTTAAAAAGAGTCACCTGAGAGGCAGATATCATATTTTGGTTTTGAGAGTAATGTGAACTGAAGTGTCTCACATTCCGCAATAGCTTGCAACTTGAATAATGCACCAAGCCTCAGCAGAGCTGGGCATCTACAGATTGATATAAAACCTTCACAAGTTAAAAAAAGTATTTGGCTTGAGTCAGGCTCTCAGGCACATTAAAGGTTTACATCAGCAGAACCTCCTATTATAATACTGAAGACAGACACAAAGATAATAAGGCAGATCCTCCCTGCCCCCCACAGGCATCAATCAGGTGATTAACTTTTCTTTTCAAGGCAGGGTAACCCCAGCACTCGGAGAGGCTGAGGTAGGAGGATCTTGGTGAGGTGGAGGCCTGCCTGGGGCCACACATACACACACAAAAAAAAATTTATAATATCCAAAGCACACATAAAAATTCTAAAGTTTAAACTAACCTGAGACTAGGATTATCCACCTGAACTCCTATTGTACAGGAGAGCTGCCTTCTTTCTTTATTTTATGCTTTGAATGTATTTTTGCTGTGCCTGACTTTCAAAAACAAAACAAGGGGGAAGGGGATGGCTTAAACATGAAGCTAAACCAAAATTGGTTCAAAATCATAAAATCCTCATGTTCATAATGTAACCTATTGAGCAAGTAGTGGGCACCCTCCAGCAAGAGCGGCCGGGAATAGAAGGGGAGAGAGTCTAAGCCTGTGAAAAATTGATCAGTCTGGCAACTCCTGATCCCAGTCACCGGCTCCTTCCCTCACTGAGCTGTTGACCAAAGTGACCCATGAGGTCCCAAAAACAAGACAGAATTCTGTCAAAGCTCTTGAATACCCACCCCAGGCCTGAGGTAGCATACAGTTGCTGAAGAAACCACAGAAAGCCATCTATCAGCACCAAGAGACCCTGTGAGGTCCAAAATGGTAACCAGCCCCCAGATGGTAGTGGGTGCAGAGCTGAAAGGCACTGCATAAGCTGCCAAGGGAAACTGGTCAATGACAGTTGCAGCAAACAGAGACCACTGATACAAAACACAAGCTGCCGCCATGAGTAGGTTGAACACACTTCTTACTGGAAGAGAACAGCAAACCAAGAAAGGAGCACTTGTTCAATGGAGGAAAGCCTGGGGGAGGCAATCAACAGCTTTTATTTCGGCCAAGTAATTCACTCAGTGACAGGGAGCCCTTGACTAGAACTGGGGACTCAGGGCGAAATGCATTGGGAACCAAAATCTTGGGACCCCAAAGAGAAATTCACTTTACAAGTGATTTACAAAGAGGCTACTAACAATAGAATCTAGCCAATTCAGAAATGTGTATCTCAGTTAACCTATACTGATCTCACTCTCTGATGGAGATTCTGTTTGTATTTTTCAGAAGGCAGTGAGAGAGCTGTGGCTCCTCTAACCCTACCAATGAGTCGCAGGCTGATAGCTGACATCCTGGCAAGAGATGAGCCACCCCAGACCTACCATGGAGGATCCATATGGAACCCTGCAGAGAGTGGTGGGATAAGCAAGAGAGCTATATCCACAGCCAATCTTTCAACCCAGGATAAGCCAGCGAGACAGACACCAACAATCTTCAACACAACCTAAGGCAGAAGTAGAGGCCCCTAAAACCTCAACAATAAAGCAGCCTTGATACCCACCATGACTCAGGGAACTGAGTGGAAGAGGGGGCGGAAAGATTGTAAGAGCCATGGTGAAGGAGAATGTCCAGAAACATCGCCCCTCCCCCTCAGCAACAACATACAAAGGGGGATGGAACCGGGTTGACTCCTAGGCTAACCATAACCCCCTACCCCATGGACTGATCCAGTTTGCCCACGAAGGAGAATATCCAGCTGTTTGGGGACAGGGAGTAGGGAAATCAGGGAATTGGGGACATCAACACATTATTCATTCATTCAGTGTATCTAATTATGGATAATAAAGAAATTTTTTACAAAGATGCTGCTATCACTCAAGATATTACAAGATTTTTAGGAATTTTGTGTCAGGAACAAGTTGAGGTAGAGACTATATGTAAACATATAGATGTTACAACATGTACTGAAATATTATTTAGCCTTTAAGAGGAACGAAATCCTATTATGTACTGCAGTATAGATGAACATTGAGGACATTGTGCTAAAAAGAAAGCAGTTACAAAACAGACAGATATGTGTGATTCCACTTACATGAGGGATCTAAAGTAGACAAATTTTCAGACAGAAAGATAGCAGTGGCTGAGAGGAGGAGGAAATGGGGAATTAGTTACTTGATGCAGAATTTTAGTTTTTAGGATGAAAAAAGAAAAAGTTTTGGAGATTGGTTGTGTAAATTACTCAAGACTATTGAACTGTGTGCTGAAAAATGGATAAGGTGATAAATTTTATTTGATGGATTTTTGCCACAAAAATAAAATATTAAAAAGAAAAAAGCCGGGCGTGGTGGTGCACGCACTCGGGAGGCAGAGGTAGGAGGATTGCCGTGAGTTCAAGGCCACCCTGAGACTACATAGTGAATTCCAGGTCAGCCTGGGCAAGAGCAAGATCCTACCTTGAAAAACAAAAATAAAAAAACACCAACCTCAGCCAGGCATGGTGGTACATACCTTTAATCCCAGTACTCTGTATTGTGAGTTCCAGGCCAGCCTGAGACTACAGAGTGAGTTCCAGGCCAGCCTGGGCTTGGAAAAAGCAAACAAACACACTGAGCTCAGACTACTGGAAAACTCAGTGAACGTGGTGCTTGGCCAGAACTGTATTTTAAGCATCCATATCCTGCGTCTCATAACATATCCTGCGTCTAGTACAGCACATTTTCTCTAGCTCTCTTTTTAGAACTGGAGAATTCTTAAAATATTTTTATTTTTTTTATTTGCAAGTGGAGAGAGGCAGAGAGAGAATGTGTGTGCCAGGGCCCCAGGCTGCTGCAAAGGAACTCCAGACACATGTAACCCTTTTGTGCATCTGGCTTTACGTGGGTACTGGGGGGGGTCAAACTTGGGTCATTAGGTTTGCAAGGACTTGAACCACTGGAGTCGCTCTCTTTTTAAATAATGGATTTGCAGAACTGCTTGGCTCTTTCCATCGGGCACCTCTATGGCTTTTTGATCTGTGTAGGACACGAACTTAATGCTTCTTGACATTTGAGAGAGTAAATGCTTCCAACTCCTTTGTAATTCTTTTTCAGAACTGTCTTGGCTATTCTTCCTATTTGTATTTTTTAATGTACTTTTCAATTAATTTGTCAAATTCTATGAAATCCTTGTTCACACATTCAATAAGATCCAAATGCAAGATCTTAATTTGGCTAAATCAAAACATTTCAAATATAGTTTAAGAAACACCATGACAAGGTTAAATGACAAGTGACAGATTGCAAGAAAACTCTGGCAATGCCATATTCAAAATAAAAAGAGCCAAAGGCATAAAAAAGCAATTCAGAATAGAGGGGAAATAGTCAATATTTAAACAGTTTTTGACCTCTCTAGGAACAAAAAAATGAACGTGTGAATAACAAGATGTCAATCAGCTATCAAACTGCTAACATTCCTGAAAAAAATAACAAAGCTGACCGCAGAGGATGGCACCTGGGATGGAGAAGATGGATGGTTGTAAATGTTCTGGAAGGAAACGTGGCCCACTTTGCGCAAGTCTCTAAAATGTGCATAGCTCCAGCTTGCCTCCTCCACTTCCAGAGAAGAAATCCTCCTAGAGGTACACAAGACTTAAGCATAAGAATGTGAATCCTTTGTCATGTCAAAGAACATCATAAACAGACACTGGATAAAGGTCAGAATCTGTTCAATACAGAAGAAAACTGCAGTCATTTAAAAAGAGGTGAGTACACACTTGGGCCAGGAAGACCAGGCTGAGTACTAGGATATCCAGGATCCCCTGCCACAAGGACTAATACAGACAGCCCACGGAGGAGGATATCCAACTGATCAGGGAGGGGGAGGGGGGGAATTTGGGGAAGTTGGGATAACAACTCATGGTTTGCCCACTAAATAATGTAACTCATTATGGACAATAAATTTATATTTAAATTAAAAAAAAAAAGAGGTGAGTATAGCACAAGGAGATGTTCATAAAATTCTAATGAGGTAACTAAGATCTTTAAAAATACACAAAAGGGGCTGGAGAGACGGCTCAGCCGTTAAGGCACTTGCCTCCAGTGCCTAAGGACCTGGGTTCAATTCCCCAGTACAGCCAGACTCCCTCTCTCTCTCCCTCTCTCCTTGAAAATAAATAAAATATATAAAAATAAATAAATAAAATACACAAAAGTTGTTTAGAAATTTTCTATAAATCCATCATTCATCTGTCTAGAAAAGAATATGTGTGTGTGTATATGCCAGGATGTTAAAAGAATGTAATGGGAAAAAAAAAGGACTAGAGAGTTGGCCCAGCAGTTAAAGCATTTGCAAAGCCTAACAGCCAGGGTTCGATTCCCCAGTATCCAGGTAAAGCCACATGCACAAAGTGGCTCATGCATCAGGAGTTTGTTTGCAGTGGCAAGAGGTCCTGGTGCAACCTCTCTCTCTCTCTCTCTCTCTCTCTCTCTCTCTCTCTCTCTCTCTCTCTCTCCCCTCT
>PVHP010003460.1:0-78463 GCA_004024765.1 Zapus hudsonius
TGTTCCATATGAATTTGGGGTAGCCAGTGTGGATACTAAGAAGAAAATTTAGATACTGAATACATAATTGGATTTGACCCAGCTTACATCCAAATGCAGAGGAAAAGCCTTCTGCCATATGAGTATGGAAAGAAGACCTGCTTTACTATTTCATGGGGAAACCTAATCCACAGACTTCCACATAGTCAAAGAGTAAAGATGAAACAAACAAACAAAAACCTGGCAGCAAATTTGTTAAGTCCAGAAACACTAAATTTTGCCTTTTCGAGTTTTATAAATTGCCTCAAATTGAGTGTTTTTTATTTCACTTCCATGAGAAGTTATGTCACCTCTACAAGACAATCTGTGCCAGGAAACAGCTGCCCTCATCACACCAATATTTCTTTATGACAACTGTTAGCTGAGCTAATTATTTCATCTGTTTATAGTTAATAGTCATTTTCCTGGGCTGTTATGTCCTTGAGCTGCTTTCTGAAGAGTTAAATGTTGACTTTAACTTTGCTTTCTCCTTTTGCCTTGACCTTTGCAATGCCAGGGCTCAGAAGTTAAATCAAAAAGTATTTCCTAGACAACAAAAACAGGGTCACCCTGGGAAGTCTTTGATAGGCTCCATCGCGTTTTGCCACTTGGTACCAAACATTGACTGGCCCACAAAATGTTTTACCAGCTTGAAAGAAGCACATGTAGGAACATCCATCCATCAGGGCTCTTTATGACTTAGTTGGTATAAATCACATGCTCCCAGAGCGAGCAGACCAGTGACTGCTCCCAAGTCTGATTTATGATGAACCATTTACTGCACTGGCCAAGCACCATGTAAAAGATATAAAAGATGAGTGCTAGAGTGAGCATCATCTCCCCTCTTCCCATCCTCCTTCCTCTTCTGTGTGTCTAGACTAAAAGCCCTCAGTGAAAACGCCTTCTTTGAGAAGGATGGGCTGACTGCCATCCATCAACTTGCTTGTCCCAAAATGAAATCTCTCATTCGGCTCTAAACAATGTTTAGGTTGTTTGAAATATAAACATTCTGAAAACCACCCTTGAAGTTTCTGTAAAAACATTCAATTTTTTTTCTCTTTTTCTTTTTAAGAGTCCAGGTATCCTATCATAACTGAGGCTTATGTTGAAAGTTCTTTGCTCGGTATACACCACCCAAGAACATGTGTCTTGTAAATAAGAAATCTACTTTGAAACAAAATGCTTTGTTTCTAGCCTTTCAGAAACTGAAAGCTTTCTAATGGGAAATTGAAAAGAGCAGGTTCATATCTTTTCTGATTGTTAGATGTTTAGCTCGCCAGTGGACATCACAGATTGAAATGATGGAATGTTGTAAGAAGTTTAAAAAAACTTGTTTTACTTTCGGTAAGGCTGAGGTGAGCAAAAGTGTCTGAACTGGATATAAAGGATAATTTCCAATCTTAGTTTAAATCCTTAAAATGGGAATCATGCAACAGTGATCATCCAGCAGTCAAACATGGGGAAAGCTAGTAAATCCTTCTAAGACATGTGAGAGACACATTTTTATCACAATATATTCAGCAATAACAATCTATCACTATTTCCCCTTAACGTCATCTTGACAGTCAATATGGCTGAGAATTTAACTGTTTCCTTTTCTTAAAGAACTATTCTATCTATTTCTAATGATGTGTAACTAGCTAACATATTTGTTTATTTTATTACTTAAAAGTAAAGTTTTTGGTAACTTTTGCTTTCATTAGATTCAGAATCTAAACAAACAAATTAATTGCATTTTATAGACTTTTCTCCATTAGGATTTAAGGGACAATTACTTGCCCATTAAGATTATAGGATAAAGTTGAGGTGTGTAACTCAAGGTACTTGGTGCATTTTCCAAACTCAAACCTTCACAATTGAGCTTCCCTTAAACGTTTATAAACACTTGTGCTTATATATACAAATGCATATGCACATGCTGTGATTTGTCATAATTCTGAATTTGTCTCTTTGGAATGACATTTGCTACTTTTATCCCAGATGGCAATTCCATGTATGTAATTCCATATATGTGGGACATACCCACAAGGAGAACATTTCTGATGGCTGTCATTCTAATAACTAAGCAGCCCCCCACATTAAAAAAATTTTAAAGCATGTAATGAAAATACTTGGTAAAAAGAGAATAGTTTTGAATTAAATAAAATTCTAAACTTTCTGAGAATGTAAATATCAGGAGATGAAAAATTTAGTGGCCGAAAGTTGGTCAGAACATGATGATACCCCCTGATGTTTTATGATTATGAATTTTTCATAATGTTCTCGGGACTTAGGGGAGAGTCATTTTATTTATGCCATTTTCATAGATGGATTAACAGGAAAAAGCCCAGGGCTGGGGCCTGAATGGAACACCCAGGTCTCCTTACACATGGCGGAACTGTTTTCTTTACATGTAACATATTTAATTGTGCTGAAATTGTCACCACCTCAAAACAGGACTTGAATGTAGACCCTCAAAGTGCTTTCATGAAGAAAGAATATGAGCCTGAGTTAATCCAGACTGCCGCATGGAAAAGCCATCTGGGAGGGCATTTTGAAGGAAACAGATGGAAAAGGAAAGGATTCTTTTGCTGTGTAAAATTTACATTATCCTCCACGAACTTCCATGTAGTCCCCATGTTTATACAATTCATCACAATGTCCCGAGACAGTATAAATGAGCTAGTCCATTGAGCTCGGGTTCTTTTTTCTAAGTCTAAGTCGGAGCCCTTCTCCTTTAAAGGGCAAATTTGGAGCAGGGTCTCTATAACAGCCAGATTGATGCATGAGCATCAACCCAACTCACTTCTGGCTTCTTTGAGATTCCTGTTTCTCTTGGGAAAAAATATGCGATTTCACTTACATTCTACTTGGCATTTGAAAGCACAATTTGCTATCCATTACAGACATATTAATGGTCTCTCCTTGTGAAGCATCTGCCCCTGACTTTCTACTTTTGTATATGCCATTGATTTAATCTATGATGTCTTCTCTTTATGTTCACATAAAAAGAAAATCAAAGGAAACAATAAAATTCAACTTTTCAGGGATTCATCCACTTATTAATCCATGGCATTCTACTCATGTGGATCTCATTGATATCCTGTGGTTACCTGGTCATTAAAACAATTTTCAAAAAGCTCTCTCTCTCTCTCTCTCTCTCTCTCTCACTCTCTCTCTCTTTCTCTCTCTCTTTTCAGAGAATATTCATCCCTGGCTGTCCATTAGGATCATGAAGTGAGTATAGAAAATACTGTGCATCGATCTCCAAAGCCAATGAGAAGACTTGATGAACAACTACTCTGGCCAGTGGTTGTGGATAAGTGCTTACCGACTTGCTCTCCATGGGAACAGTTATCTGGATAAACAGCATATGCCAGTTTCCACCATGTAAATACGTTCACATAGTAGATTTCAAGCAACCTTCTTATCACTGAACATAGAATGACTCTGAAGGAGATGCTCACAATTGGCTCACAAGGGTCCAGGCAGTTTATTTATGTTTGTATATAATCTCTAGGTCATTCTAATGTGCAGAAGAACCTCTGAGTTACACAGTTCTCTAGTAAATGACTGTTTTTGGTGAATTTTCCCCATAATTCCAAGAATAGTTTAAATCAATGTTCACAATCCATGTAAGGTTAGCAATCAGCCTGTTATGTAACAGTGAGCACCACAATGTCCTTTGATGCAAATGCACAGAACTGTCCATTCACTTTCTTGTAAGTTTCTTGCTCATGAAGGATGAGAGGCTAACTACATGTAGGACCTCTTGCGGGAAGCGCCAAGTGTTAATTTAACTTTGTTTAGTTTCATGTTGTTTAATAATTCAATAAATAACAAATAATTTAATTATAAGTTAATATTTTTTACTGTTCCATGTCATACTTTGCTTCTAGGCTTGGGAACAGCAAAGAGGATAATTTTTGTTCCATGGTCGCTCTGCATATACACTTGAAGCACATGCCATTATTGGAATCATTTCACCTGGATTCCTATACACATTTAAAGGTTTGAATTGAACTCCAAGCAGCATTTTCAAAGCGTAATAGACATATAAGCATGCCCAAATGGTGTTTTATAGGCAGAGTGATGCTGCTCTAAGAGAACAAGATGCTAAGTACGTCTTAGAGATCTTTTGGGAAAACATGTCTATGGATAATTTTAATTATATGAAAGAGTCTACAAGGATCTTGATAACTTATGACACTGTTAACTTATTAGGTTCGATATAAGCATTCTAAATATTTATTTAAATTCCGATAGGAAGAGACTAGCAGGAAATTCTAATACATTAATACTTCACATTCTTGGTATTCATGGTTAATTTATTCTTTTGTTTTCTTCAACGTATATTTCCTCAATAAATGTAATTTTATGTTTTTGTGTACAGACTATAGTTAGGACAGGGAACTCCATGCTATGGCCCAAAGGAAGTAAGGCTAATTTTAATGTCTCAGTTATTTTTAATCAAGATCTTAGAGTCATTTATCTGAAAAAATTAATACAACCTAATTTTCTAGTTTTTCAGCATTATTGGAGATGTCTTGGGAGCATCATACATCACAGAACAATTCCATGATCATGAATTAATTAAATTATGAATTAAGAAGTGATTTATAATTAGTAAGTCTGCATCAGGTCAAAGGAATATGGACAGTTAAAAAGAAAGGACAAAATTTGATGTTTAAGAATTGGTAAAACACACAGTAAATTACACATTTACTTAAGTTCCTAAAAATAATTTTTATAATATTTCTATTTTCTTTAACACTGAAGACCTTGATTTGGAGGGTTTTTAAAGAATATAATCTAAGACCACAAATTCCTGACTCTGAGGGATACAACGCATTTTCAAAGAGATTTCAATGTTAACACAATCAAAATGAGATGCTAATTAAAAGTTTAATTTGACAACCTTTCCCCATACATATTTGGCTCTACTTTAGCTCTTTTAGGAGGAGAATAATAATGACCATCTTTTACCTGAGCAGGTTTCTTCTGAACGACTTGCTGTGGCTAGGAAAGAAACAAACAAACAAAAAAAGTGTTATAGTTTAAAAGGAAACATACACAATGAAAAAAACCCTAAATATACATGTTTTAAATATAGACATGTTTCTACAAAGCAAAGAAGAAAATTTAACATTCAAATAGTTTACCTTAGGTTAAAGGGTGTTTATTCAAAATTTCTATTTGTTAGGAAATAAGATGCAGGCTATTTACTAATTTTATTGAAATAAATTTCCTAAAAACAAATTTATTTTTTAGTCCTGCATTTTGAAAAATTTGAGTAGAAGGATCTAATTTACTAATAGTTTATTAACTATTATTAAATAATTTTAACTTGACCAAGATAAAATTCAGATACCATATAATTGCTTCAGAGTAATTTCTTCAGGCAATGGAGAGCAGTTTTTAGTATATTCTGAGGCATGTGCAACCAACACCACAATCTAATTTTGGAATACTGTCATTTCCTCTACAAGAAAGTTTTGGTCTCTCTCTCTTTCTCTCTCTCTCTCTCTCTCTCTCTATATATATATATATATATATATATATATATATATATATATATATATATATTTTTTGGTTTTTCGAGTTAGGGTCTCGATCTAGCCCAGGCTGACCTAGAATTCACTATGTAGTCTCAGGCTGGCCTCGAACTCACAGCAATCCTCCTACCTCTGCCTCCCGAGTGCTGGGATTGAAGGCATGCACCACCATGCCTGGCTCTTTTGATCTATCTTTGATTACACTCCGTTTCTTTCTGCCTCCTTAGCCACCTGCCGTCCCCCTTAACTGACCATTGTTTGGTTTTTGGTGTTTGCCTAGTCCAGACATTTGATCTAAGGAGAATCATATATGTCATCTCTTGTGTCTTCTTTCTTAGGCATAATGGTGTGTTTTGGGGGATGTCACTCGTAGTGTAGCATTGGCCATGATTAATCTTAATTACCAATTTGATTGGATTTATGATGACCATGGAAAGACACCTGTCTCTGAGAGTGTTTGCCGAAAAAGTTTAACTGAAGAGGGAAGGCCCACCCTGAATGTGGATGGCACATCCCTTGGGCTTGGGCCCCCAAAGAATAATAGGAAAAAGTGAACTTAGCACCAGCACTGATCATTTCTGTCTTCCTGACTGTGGACCAATGGCCAGATGTCTTATCCTCCAGCCACCACACTAGATCTCAGGATGAATTTTATCTCCCCAAAGTATAAACCAAAATAAAGCCTTCCCTCCTTAAGTTGCCTCGGTCAGGTACTTTGTCAAAGCAAGGAGAAAGACACAAATACAGTATCAGTAGTTTGTTACTTTTTTAAAAAAATTTTTTTTATTTATTTGCAAGCAGAGAGAGATAGAGAGAATGGGCTTGCCAGGGACTCCAGCTGCTGCAAACAAACTCCAGATGCATGCTTCTACTTTGGGCATCTGGCTTTACATGGGTACTACGGAATCAAACTTGGGATTGTTAGGCTTTCCAGGCAAGTGCTTTAACCACTGAGGCTTCTTTCCACCCCAGTGTGTTTGTTAGTTTTGATAAAAAATTCTATTTGCTTGGGATGAACCACATTTCCATTCAACAATCTGTGAACATTTGGGTTGATTTTCATTTCTTGGTTATTATGAACAGCTCTTCTATGAGAAAGCATATATACCTGTATTCCAGTATAGACATGTTTTCAGTTTTTGTGGGTTAATCTAGGAGTAGTCTTGCTGGGTGATAATGGCAATTATTTTTCTACTTTTTGAGCAGCTGCCAGATGGTTTTCCAAAACAGCTGCACTGTTTTACAGACCCTCCAGAAACAGGAGAGTCCTCATTTCTCCACATGAGCCGATGCTTGTTCTTGTCTTTTTTTTCCCTCCAACTGGGTGGAAGGTTGAATGCCATTGCTCTAATTTGAATCTCCCTGTTGACTAATGATATATAAGGCAGTGTTTTCATGTGTTCATTGGCTCTTAGTACATCTTCTATAAAGGAAGGTTTGATCCTATGCTTTGCTCATTAAAAAGTGGATCGTTGATCTTTCTTTCCTATGTCTAAGAGTTCTTTTAAAGTTCTGGAAACAAACCTGTATCAGATCTATAACTTGTGGATATTTTAACCCATTCGGTGTTCATTAACTTTCATGATTGTATCATATAAAGGGTTTTGTTTTGTTTTTTGTCTACACATACATATTTAGTTGTATGAACAGACAAAAATACTCATCTTTTGAGTAAAGCATCCTAGGAAAATGTTTACTACAGCCTAAATTAGTGTCTATTAGAGTATTAGACAATATTTGTTATTCTTTAGAATATAAAAAGTGGGTATTAAGCTCAAGTTTTTTGATAGATAACTTTCAGATCTCACACTCACATATGAAATAAACCTTATGTAGGCTACATATTACTGAAGTTTGCAAATACAACTGAATCACATTGCTACAGTTTTTCAAATAACAGAAGTTGGTGGAAATTCACTGGAAATTCCTTCTCAGAATTTCTGGTGGTGTGATAGTTTCTTGCTGCAATATTTAAAAAGATAGTATATAAAAGTTCCCTTGATTGTGAGTGCTGTGGTGGGGGAGAATATCAGAGGCAGGGCACCCTTCAGTAACAACACACTTGGGTCATGAGAACCCGGCTGAAGACTGGGCTATCCATGGTCCCCTACTACAGAGACTGGTACAGACGGCCCACGGAGGAGAATATCCAGCTGACTGGGGATGGGGAAGGGGGGCAACGGGGAATTGGGGATAACAACTCATTGTTGGCCCACTAAACAATGTAACTCATTATGGACAATAAAAACAAAGTTCCCTTAGAGCTTTGTTATTTGACATAGATAAGATTTTATTTTGTTTTGTTTTTTTTCAAGGTAGGGTCTCACTTTAGCCCAGGCTGACCTTGAACAGTGTCACTCTGTAATCTCAGGATGTCCTTGAACTCAAAGAGATCCTCCTACCTCTGCTGGGATCAAAGGAGTTTTAAAAGAGAAGAATAAGAAAAAAAAGAAAGGCAAGATACTTTCAAACGCAAAAAAAAAAAAAAAAGTTTCTTCCTGCAGTGGAACTGACATCATTATCAAAGGCTCTGTTTGGAGATGATGTTTTCTCCAGGTGGACTCGAACCTGGGAAGTCTAGGACTTCCTGCCTCCTGGGACTCGAGAGTCTGTGCTGAGAGAGTATCCATTTCAAAAGGGTCATTTCTAAGAACAAACAGCTTTTCTTCCTCCTCTTTTTTTCCCCTGTCGATTACACCTGTACTCATGTTTGCTCCCAAACCGTTTCAAATCCACACACGTCCCTGCAGGCTGCCTGCTTCCCACTGCTCAGATGCTCCCTTGCTTTTTGGCTCAGGACCCCCATTCATGGGACTGCGGTGCAGCGTGTCTCAATGAATCCCTCTGAAAGGCCTGCCAGCTCGCCCAATTTTCCATGAATTAGGTCCTGACACTTCAATGAGGAGAAAGACAATGTCTGAACCTCTGCCAGCCCTGGCTCCGGGCCTAGTCCTTGTCACAGAACTTCTAGCACTTCTGAGACACAGTACTCCAGACTTCTCAGACCCTTCAATGCTTTCAGGGCTGCTTGTGGTTAAGGCTGCAGGATGTTTGCCCAGCCTCTGGCACCCAACAGCTCCAGGCTGGGCTGAGAAAGCTGGGTTCTTTTTTGGTTGTTGTTGTTTTGTTTTGTTTGTATTTTTATGAATGGCTTTGGTTAAAAAAAAGAAAGCAGAGCGAATCATAATACTACCACCATTCATAAAAAGGAAGAAAAAAACCCCACAAAACTGCCTGCTGGAAAGCTTTTTGGATGCTGCTCTGTGAGTCTCTTATCTTCCTTGAAGCATCGGGCTTGGTGCAAAGTGCTGATGCAGACAAGCAGGCTCCTGGGGTCTTTGGCTCTCAGGCTGTAATTGGTCACTGCATTTTTCATAAGAACTGAATGGTCACTCTTGTGAGTGTGTGTTGTGTTGCAGCCATGTGTGCACATGTGTGTGTATGTTCACTGGCTCGTCCCTCTTCTGCCTTATTTCCCCGAGATGGGGAGGGGGCTCACCATTTTTTGGTGTGATTGCCTGACCGGAGAGCTCAATTACTTCAACTGCTTTCAATTCTTTATAGGAAAAAAAAAAGGTCAAAATTTGATAAGCAGATGCAACTCAGATGCTAGGCAAGGAATTGTCAGCTGTCTGCCAAAACTCCACACAGTCCTGGGTCATCGAGGCCAGTGACAGTTTCAAGTTGTGTGGGAAATGAGACAGAAGACTCTGATGGGTGCTTTGAACAAGAGACTTCAAGCTTTGCCTCGAGTTGTTTAAAGGTTCAGAAGACACCCTTCTCTCTGTATACTGCCCTTCACCAAGCATCACTTCCACTTACGTGTGAACTAATCTGCTTGGCATCCTCTGAAAAGTCACAGTGCTGTTCTGAGTATATTTTCTCTGCTGCTAATGACTGCTCAACCTGGAGGAGTACCATGATCATGAATGAAAATTCCTTCCTGCCTTTCACCACACGGTATAATTGTCATTTCAAAACTTCACTCTTCAGAATGTTGGGTGTTGAGTGAACAGTCAATGTCGTGCTCTAGACTAGAGGGTTTACTAGTCTACTTCAAATGTAGGAACCTCCTGTCTCCTTTGACCAATGCTGTATCCCTCTGCAGCAGGAAGGACCAGATACTACTTCTGGCTGGAGGACTGAAGGAGTGCTCCAGACTCATTCAGTAAAACAATGACTGAAATTTAGGGGGAGAAGGGAAGCCAATAACCACCTCGGATATCTACTTGTAAATAGTCCAGCAGATCTGTCAGCAGGATAGGAGGAGGCAGAGTATCTTTCTTTAGAGCACTCATCCAAACTGACTTAGCTTTTGGGTGACCCATATGAAGTTCCATTTTTGTTGCTCAAAACTAATAAAATAGTAGTAATTTCATATAGCTTAATCTAATAGAAGTTGTAGAACTTTGTGATTTGACATTAAGCTGTGTTATCCAATAGATGTTTTGTAACTTACATGTACTAAAGCCTTGTACTCAACTCCCCTGCTTACTCCTCTCTAGTGTGGGTTTTATTTATTCTGTTCAAGGGTGACAAAGCCCAAATCTTCCCTGTTTAATGTTGATTAGCATCAGCCTGCGCCTGGATGGTCACAGCTCTTGCCAGAGCGGAGTTGAGAGACAATACTGGGCAGTTGTTGCCTTCCCTTGGTATCTTACACACCTTCAGGATAAAGGGGAAGTACCAAGAAGACCTCCTTCAAAAAATCTCACTGCCCTGGTTAGTTTCAAAATCCATCCTTCTGGAATCTTGACCTGATGAAGTTACTCATTGACTTACCAAATGCTATTTTATGAACTGAAATGTGTCAGACAGGGAACAAAATAAAAAGAAATATGCCAAGAAGTTCAGAGACTAATGAGGGAGAAAATAGTAAACAGATATTGGAGAACAAGGTGACATTTTAAATTAGTTTTTCCCAACAGTGTGTTTTCAAGTGTAGAAAGGGATGTTCAATATACAGAATTCTCTAGGAAGGAAGGGTGGTCCTCCATGCTACACATTCCCCATCTGTGGATTCAACCAAGCAAGGATCAAAAACCCTGGGGAAAGAGTAACTTGTGAAGGCACCTGCCTATAATCCCAGCTCTTGGGGTGCCAAGGTTGGAGAATCTTGAGTTCAAGGCCAACTTGGGATACCTAGTGAGACCTTATCCCTCCTACCTCAGGAAAAACAAAAGGATTCCAAAAAAAGCCCTCCATCTGTCCTGAAGACCTGTACTTATTCTTCTCATTATTCCCCATAGCAACTCTTCACATGCTATTTTACATTGTCTGAAGTACCACGAGGAACCCAGCCAGGGTCTAAAGTATGCAGCAGGGTGGACAGGTTCTATGCAAATCTTGTGGTGCTGTAGATAAGGAATGTGGGTATTTGTGCACCATGGTCTCCACCAGGGGTCCTGCAACCAACCTTCAGAGGACACAAGTGGTGGCTGGATTTTCCTTATCAGAGAGAAAATGAGAAGTAGAGATAAGTTCATTGTAAAAAAAATTCATGAAAAAACTGGAAGACTTGATTCAGAAGTATCACTTCTTTCTCATTACAGAGATGTATGGATAAGAAATAAATCTTTTCTTTTTTTGTCTTCATTTCAGAAAGTTAAAGAGTATAACTGAACTTAAATCAGAAAACAAACCAAAATATCTCAAACCAAGATGAGCTTTAAAGGTTTTAAAGTCATGAGATACTTTGGCATATCCTGAGTTATAACAGTTTAAAAGTTACTTTTATTGAGGAATATGAAGCAGCCCATGGCAAACAGCCACATGGGCTCAGGAGGTAACTTTTCATCTCAATTTTTATGATTCTTTAAGATTTGGGGAGAAGGTTCAGTGGTTAAAGGTACTTGCTGGCAAAACCCGACAGCCTGGGTTCAATTCCCCAGTGCCCACATAAAGTCAGATGCATAGAGTGGTGCATGCATCTGGCAAAAGGCCCGGGAGTGCTCATTAATTCACTCACTCACTCATTCATTCACTTTCTTTCTTTCTTTCTTTCTTTCTTTCTTTCTTTCTTTCTTTCTTTCTTTCTTTCTTTCTCTCTTTCTCTCTGTGTGTGTCTTCCTCTCTCCCTCTCCCTTTCTTTCTTAAATAAATAAATTTTTAAAAAGCAGTGCAAGTTGTGAGGTTCACAGAAATATAATTAATTACTTCAAGCTCTATCCTTACCCCGCAAGATTTTTTTTAAAAAGAAAATATTCTTAAAGGCTCCAATCATTTACTATGTCTGTAAGTCCACGTAACTATTCACAAACCTTATTCATTGGATGTGTACATATTTAGATCTATCAAAGGGCAATGTGCACACATCTGAAACAGCATGATGCTGGACTTGTACACGGATGACACATGTGTGTAGATAATATTGCACAACCTGAAACTTCAATAATAGCACCTTTAGCAGGTAGAAATATAAATGTTGCCCTTTAGGTGAAAAGACATCTATGAGATGATGGAATTGGAATCAACCAAAATGCCCCTCCATGGAGGAATGGATAACAAAACTCTGGTATATTTACACCATGGAATTCTATGCAGCTGAAAAGGAAAAATGACATATCGAAATTTAGGGAAAAATGGTCTGACTTGGAGCAAATCCTACTAAGTGATCTCGCAAAAGAACAGAGAGCCAAACACCACATATTCTCCCTCATATGCGGTCCTTAACCAGGCTAACCATAACCTCTACACAGACTAGTAGAAAGAATTGAGAGGTTATCAATCAGGGGAAAGGGATGGGGGGTAGGGGAATGGCTTAAGCATGAGGCTAAACCAAATTGGGTTCAAAATCATAAAATCCTCTCAAGCATACTGTAACCTATTGAGCAAGTAGTGGGCATCGACTGGCAAGAGGGGCCATGAGTAGTAGGGGAGAGAGTCTAAGCCTGTGAATAATTTATCAGTTTGACAACCCCTGGTCCCGGCCACCGGTTCCTTCCCTCACTGAACTGTTGACCAAAGTGACCCATGAGGTTCCAAAAACAAGACAGGATTTTGTCAAAGCTCTTGAGTGCCCTCCCCAGGCCTGAGGCAAAAACCCTGTTGCTGAAGAAACCACAGAATGCCATCCATCAGCATTGAGAGACCCTTGGAGGTCTGGAATGGTAATCAGCCCCCAGATGGTAGTGTAGTGCTGGAAGGCACTGCATAAGCTGCCAGGGGAAGCTGATCAACGACACTGGAGTAAACAGAGACCACTGGCATGAAACACAGTCTGCTGCCATGAGTAGGCTGAACACACCTCCTTCTGGGAAAGAACAGCAAACCAAGAAAGGAGCTCTTGTGCAATGGAGGAGCCTGGGCCTGGGGAAGACAATCAACATCTTTTAAATTTGGCCAAATATTTCACTTAGTGAGGGGGAGCCCTTAACTGGAACTGGGGACTTAGGGCGATATCCACTGGATCCTGGACTCTTGGGCTCCCAAGAAAAGATGCACTATGGGAACGATTGACGGGGAGGCTACTAAAAATAGAATCTAGGTAATCCAAAATTGTGTATATCTGTTAACCTATACTGATCTCCCTTTCCAAAATCAGCAATAATTAATAAGCAAATTTGTTGTCAGTACTCTAAATTTGTGGGTGATGTGCTTGAAAGCCCTCCGAATTAAGATGCACATCATCCCAAATAATTATTTAGACTGTGGTTATATTAAACTGGATCTGGACCTGAACTATAACATATATACATTATTTCACAGATCATGTATTGTATCTTCTACACTTGCCTGTATACTTATGCAATTTATAAAACAATTCTAATTACTTTCATTATGTTTCCTTTTCATAAGAGATTTAGGATTAACACTTCTTTTATTCTCAACACATTTGCTTGGGTATTATGCTAAAGCATCTTTAAATTTTATTTACGTATGAGTGTATGTATGTTTTCTCTCAAGTAGGTCAGACTGGCCCGGCACTGATTATTACTAACTAGTTGAGGCTAACTTTGAACTCCTGATCCTGTGCCACTTCCCAAGTGCTAGGATGACAGGTGTGTGCCACCACATCCACTTCTGAAAATAGTTTTACAAATTGACTTGGCTATCCACTATTCCAGTGGCTTCAACATTTATGCGTGGAAACTGAATTTTAAAAGCTGAATAGTGATTTTAGGCATTTCTTTTCCGATAGGAAAGAGCCAATAAATTTATTAGTAATTTTTTATGTTCTCAAGCACTGCAAAGAGATGGTTTATGGAGATCTCTGTGATATTTAACTGAGTTGTATCTCTCCTTGAAACCCAAGTTACCATTTTCTTGACATTGATAGAGGACCGTGTTTTGCAGTGGGTGTATTTTCCCTGGAGGAAGCTTAATATTCAGTTTTAGAAAGGTTACCTGTTCCCAAACATTAGCTTATATCCTGAAACCTGTTCAACAGTTATGGAAGCGAGCTCCTTCTCTCCCACATTCTTACATTTGCAGAGCGGCTACAGCCCCTGGGCTTTCCCAAACGCTTTTCCTTGTTTTGGAACTTTTCTCAAAATTTTCTCTGGATTCAAGTCCCTTTCCTTAGAACCTTTAAATTACAATGTCTCCATTCCTTTTGTAGAAAAGCAGTTTGGCTTGTATTCCCAATTGAGTCTATGTTAAACCCACATGGAGCTTCAGGCAACCCCCAAACCATCTCAGCTCTTCTCTTTTGAGCCATCAGCTTCTCTAAAACTGATGGTTTTTGAGTTGACATTCTGTCATCTAAACAACTCTTTACCTTTGTTTAGAATTATCTGGAATAGTCCAGAAATGTCTCTCTAAATTCTGCTTCATGAGCATATGCACCTGACCAAACATTCTTTAATCACAACTCAAGACAAGTTGATGACATGATTAATTTTATATTTGCACTGATTATATGATAATGAGATATTTAGCATGCAATGTGATCTAACCCTCACCACAGCCATATCAAGTACTGCTACTCAGACTCACAAATGAAGAAGTTGAATTGTGATGACAGAAGTGACCTACACAAATTCCACGTCAGTAAGGAAAACCTAACTCTGGCCCAGGGTGCCTGAGGACTTGTGTATTGTCATTCAGTGCAATCTATGCCTTTACATTTTTTAAAAAACAAAAATAAGTATTTAGGTAACTATGCTTTTTAAAAATAGTGTAGTTTTAAAATATATTATAAATACTTATGTTTTTAACACTATGATTTCACTAAAAAATGACCAAGAAGAAAAATGACATTTTAATGTAACAATTTTAAAGATAATAGTTATACAGAATAGCTACATTATAGTTTAAGAACAAATTTGCATTGGAAAATATTTTTATCTTAACAATTTGCTCTGAAAAAAAACATTGTTTTATATTATTATTATTATTAATAATAAAAATTACTTAAGATGAGCCAGGCATAGGGATGCATGCCTGTAATCCCAGAACTAGGGAATATGAGGCAGAAGATCACAAGTTCAAGGCTAGTGTGGGCTACATAGTGAGATCCAGTCAAATAAAGAAAGTTCAAAATGTCTTACAAATTAGGTAGCGTCTTGTTCCCCACTAGATTTTTTAAAGTATAAAACTAAAAGTCCCATTCGGTTATCTTTCTACTTACCAATCCCTATCTTTTTATTTCTTTCAGAAGCTCTATAAAAGTTAGATAAGGCTGTGAATGCAAAAGTGATAAATGCTGATGATTATTTTGTTTTTCTCTTTTATGTTTGTCACTTATTCTAATGTTTACTTGGGTTACAAATGCCAGCTCTCTGTTCTGTAGCATCTATAACATAGGAAAGAGGAGCACAGAGTTCCTCCATCTGCGGAGGCTATCATTTCATATGTTGTATATTATCTGTGACCAAATGTGAGGAGGAATAAAGATGCTTGCCTTCCACACTGATGTCACATGGACCCACCCCATGCAAGGTTGTCTACATCATATACTTTCCTTCTCACCCCGTTGGCTTTCTGTTCAAGAAAATGCATACCTCCTGTCTTTAATCCCTTGTCCAGTCGGTCTGAGTGCCCACTGTCTGATGCTTCTGTGCATGTGTTCAGTTATTTGGAATGTGACCACCCATGGCACTAACGTTTTACTCATGAGATATATAAATATACTTTTCTAGACAGAGGGAGTTACTTAAAACACTCCATTTGAAGCCTGCTCATATATATGTGTTATTTATATATATTTATATTAAGGTACAATTACTAGTCAAAACTCCCAACACTGACCACTTCATACCCCAACTCAGAGAAGCGGTGTGTTCCACAAACTGAACAAATCATGTCACCAATGGAAAATTTCAGGGGCTTCTTTTCACAGACCTTGCCCACCCACCTGACTCAGCCTCTAACACACCTTCTGTCTTTTGTATTGCATAAATATCCAAAACGGTTTATAACTAATTTCTAAACTGTTTCTTGGCCTGGAAGAAATCTTCCTCCTCTTCTTGCTGCTTTTCCTTAAGTGGTAAGTTAACTCCTACCTTTCACACATCTATAAAAGGATGCTTGTTACAAGTGCAAATTCCTGGGCTCTACTCTCAAATTCAGGAAGGACCTAGTGACTTGCTTTTAAAAAGTGACTTCATGGGTCCTACTCCGAGAAACAGTGTCATGGTAAAAAATAACTCTAGGATTCTAATTCTTCCCTCCAACAATGGCTGTAGTCGGAAAATGGAGATCGGAAAGTAAGGTGAAGAAAATTACTGTGATTTAAAAATAAGACAAAAGGCATTGTCATAGTTTGGATGGAAAGTCCTTTAGCAGCCTGTATGTTGAAGGCTTGATCTCCAGCCTGGGGCATTGTTGGGAGGTTATGAAACCTTTAGAAGGTGGGTCCTAGTGGGAGGAAGTTGGGTCATTACAGAGTGCCCTTGAGGGGACCCTTGGAATCCTAATCCCTTTCTCTCTTTTTCTTTGTTTTCTAGCTGTCATGAGGAACACACCTTTTCCACCATGCATTCCTGCCTTAATGTCTTGTACCAACAAAAGCCCAAAGCAACAGGACCAAGTTACTATGTACGAAACCTTTGAAACTATGAGCTAAACTACCCTCCCTTTTTTTGCTTTTCAGTTGATTTTCTCAAGCATTTTGTCATAATGAAGGAAAGCTGTCACGACTTAAAGGATTTTTAATCTCCCTACATTTTCTATAAATCAGTGTATGTGAAGAAAGGTCACAGAAATTAAGTCAATGTCTAAGAACCTGCACAATGAATTCTAATGAGTCTTAAGAAGTCCACCAAAGAAAACTCCTGTATCCTTTGAGTATATGAGGGGTCACCAGTTCTGACTGACTTAGCAAGTGTATCATTTATCTAACTGAACAGGAGCTTTGTAATGATACATCTCCCATGCTGGTAAAATCCTTGGGTCAAAGCTCTCAGAGCTTCCGATTCTTTCCTTCTGTCTATCCTACTGTCGTAGACTTGTTCCCAGTCTGCCTCCTTCCCAGTTGCACAGGGACAGTGGCCGTATTCTAGTTAAGACTCTTCTTCATTCATAGCAAAATTCCCTGCTCTTTTTTGCAGGCCAGATTTGCCTGGCAGGAGAACCAGAGTCACAGGTCAAATACCCCTGAAACTTGACAAGGTCACTTTCTTCGACCAAAGGAAGATGGGGGCTGGATACAGAGGAGCAAACAGTTTGTCTTCAGATATTTTGACTTTTACTGTCTGTCTGGGAGGGCAGGCAGGAAACTCCTTGATTCTGAAATTGGCAGCTTGACTTTGTCCTCTTGCTTTGCTTGTCTTGGGTCACGCAGGAAGCTTTTGCCTTTGTTGAGCTATTTCTGCGGAGGTTAAGGAACATCCCTCTTGGTGCAATGCACACGTTTCAGCATTACAGTCATTACTGGGATGGTGTCCGTGGTTTTTGTTTCCTGGCCTGCTTGGCATGTTCCCCTGGTAACTCCAGCCTTGGGTTCATTTCACTGTGGACAAAAGGGTGAGGCTCTTCCTGGCAGCTAGTTAGTAGAGTGTGCCCTGCTGCTTATACACCAGCTGTAACTCACTGGTCATGTCCAGAAGGAATTCCAGAGATGAGTAGTAAATAAATAACACGAGCTTCTGCCCACATTCTGGAAAGTGACTAAATGTCCACTGACATTGGGAGTGAACCAGAGTTCTGCTCGGCTCCACTGAAGAAGGGCAGAGCCGAGGGGGTGCTTGGGTCTTGGCTGTCATAACTGTTCTTGTTTTATGCTGCTCCCCTCACTCCCTGTCAGTTCAGCAGGGAGGATCCCAAATGTATGAACAAGTTGTCCATTGAAATGAGATGCTGTCTCTGTGCAGACGCAGGAGTGTTCAAGTCCTTGGCTCTAGATAATACATGTTTTGGTATGTCTGGGCTCACTGCCAGCTAGGTTTAATGTATCTCTGATCTTGGGAGGGAATGTCAGTGCTAGTAGCATTTTCTTTTAGTTTTAATTTTTTTAAGTAAGGAAGGGAAGGATGTTTAGAAGGTGCTCTGTTTGATTGTAGTTGCTATTTCAGGATGTGGAAGCATCTTGGGGTATCCAGAGGCAGGGTTTTGTTATTTGTTTGTTTGTTTGGCCTTGGGAAAAATTTCCCTCCAAGGAGCCCAATTTACTGTAAGGGCTGGAGATGAACATTTTGGCATGTGAAGGGTTCTAGTCCCTCATGTACTGGGAAAGGATCTTCCAGATAGTGTTGAAAAGTAGGGTGTTAGCGCCAGAAAGACATGAGTTCAGGGCTGTGAACAAGTAGAATGAGTCTTTAGCAGTTTATGTTTAGATATCCTGGGCTGGGGAGATGGCTCTGTGGTAAAGTGCCAGGTAGGCATGAGGGTCTCTGTCTGCTTCCCTAACACTAAAGTAAAAAGCCAAGTATAATCCCAACATTGGGGAGGTGTAGGAAGGAGACTCTCGGCTCGCTGGCTGCTGGCCTAGCTACGTCTAGGTTTAGTGAGATGATGCTCTATCTCAAAAAATAAGGCAAAGAGTAAGGATCATTGGCCATGAGGATGCGGTCAACGCCGATTGACAGCACCAGGATGGATGGAGGCTGGCACTGTTCAATATTGGAGAACTTGGTAGCACTCTTGGCATGATCACAGGACTCTGAATTATAAGCTTAAAATCCACATGCTCCTTCTACTTGCCAACTTGTTACTTAAGCCTTGACATTTTTGTGGCCTTCAAGATTCCGGTTTCAGCCACACAGGAATCTTCATGGCCAACAAAACAGAGTGCTTTATGTGTTTTGTTCACCTAACTTGCATAGGACAATGGCAATTTCCTTTGTATTGTGTGATGGCGAGTTCATAGGCAGAGGTTTCACAGAGATGTTATCTGCACCGATTTCCTTCATTCGGTTCTGGCCTGGCTATTTAAAGCACTTGATTTGTGGATAGGGATGTCCCTCCCCCACCCCTCACATTCTTAAGGACAGGAAAAAAAAATAAATGGGACAAAAGATTTACAGAGAGAGCAAAGAACACTTGCATTCATAATATTCACAAGGAACCATTACTTAACAGTAAAAGTAAAACAGCTTCATAAGAGTGGCTTGCAGACTGCATCTGACCTCCAGATCTCATTTGTGAATGGATCCAGCCATGTGAACATGAAAGCTATATGTATTAGCGTGCATGAGAATTCCCTGAAGCTTTATTCGCAATATTACCGAAACGTGATACTGCATCAAGAATTCAGTGCCTTAAGCACTCAACTGGAGCCCCGAAAGGCTTTACAAGCTTTAAGGCCTCTCCTTGTTTGCCTACCTGAAAAGCCCTGGTGGGGGGAATTGGGAAAGTGACCAGAGATTTAAAATGTACCATTATGGGGACTTATTTTAAAAGAAACTTGTATCTTATTAAATTTAATTAATGGCTACCAATTAATTGCAGGACTTAAATGAAAAAAAAAAAACACTAATTCTTTGTACTTAAAATTATCTTCTCAGAACATAACTTTTAGCAGGTTACAAAATGTGAATTTCATTAAAAATAAAATTATATTGTGTTCAAAGTTTTGATTTCCTTAGCAATTACCTTTTGTATCTGTAAACTGTTAAAATTGAAAAGACAGTTAAGACAACAGGAAATAAATGTTTCATTATGATGCCTGCATATATTATATATACAGAAAATAAGAAAAGAAAAAACCCAAATTCAAATAGCTAAACATATATAACACACTTCAATTACGTATATATTTCTATCAGATTTCATTTATTCAACTAAATTTCCAGGATCTCCTTTGATTTTTAGATGACCAACAGATTATTCTTGAGCAAGTGTTAAACAGCCATCTAAGGGTCCACCTTCAAAGCTGTTTACTGCTGAGCAATAGTCACAAAGACTGGTAACATTTCCTGTGAGAGCAGGTCCTTAAAATTAGTCCAATTTTTCAAATCTATAGCTTTACATAAAGCAGAATGCAGAGTCAATGTGAACTAACTGAATCATCAAATTTTCTTAATGTTTCCCCAACAGCTTCAACAACCACAGTATCTTTGGGATTCAAAGCCAGACATACAGTGTAAGTTCCCTCCAACTAAGAAGAAATAAAGCCAGGGCTTCCGGCTGTGTTGACAGGGCGCATGAACCATTAAAACCATGCTTGGTTCTATTGGGTTGAGAAATGAACACTAATAACACCCGTGACTGGCCGCCTCACTTTCTACTCTGATCACTGTAAGGGGAACTACTTCTTCCTTCCACCCCAAGATTCCCTCAAAATTCTGCAGGAAACACCTGCTTGGCTGCCATAAGGTGGCAAATTCTGTCACCCTCCATGTTTATGGATATTCCTGCTTACTAAGGTTTGCAAAAAGAAGGCAAGGGACTCAGCAGCCGATGGCATGACAAATGCCAGGTACTACACTTGGAGTTTGTATACTGTGTTCAAGGAACGTGCTTAGTTTCTAAGAACAAGTTAGGCATCCAAACAAGAGCTCGAATGTCTGTGCATGTTCAATGGCTCTGGAGAAAAAGGAGGCACGAGGAAGCATCACTTATCAAAACCAGAAGCCAAGGTTCTTAGAAAGGGAAGTTGTTCATTCTCCTTAAGTTGCTCTTCGACGGTATTTTGTCATGGCAACGGGAAAAGTAGCTAATATAGGTGGATACGAGAACTGATTTTTTTCTTTTTTTTTCCTGAGAATATTTCACCTTAGAATACTTTTATATTTCTCACTATTGGATCTACATTGACACTGCTTTTCACGCTTTACTCTGGAGCTAGTGAGTCACGCCCTTGTGACTTTAAACAGATCAAGGACAGGCTAACATTTCTTAGAAATGAAAAAAATTTTAAATGTAGTGATTAGGGAAAAAACTCACTTTCATTTATTTCTTAGAGTGCAATCCAATATTTAAAAAGATGCAGGCATTTTAGATCAATTGTTCCCAGCATGTTTATTTAATTTATTTATTTATTAGAAAGAGAGAGAGAGAGAGAATGAGCACACCAGGGCCTCTAGCCACTGCAAATAAATTCCAGATGCATGTGCCACCTTGTGCATCTGGCTTTATGTGGATGCTGGGGAATCAAAACCAGGTCCTTAGGCTTTGCAGGCAAGCGCTGTAACTGCTGATCCAGCTCTCCAGTCACCCCTCCCCCATCATGTTTTATAGGTCTTATTTCATGGAACAATAGTATCAGACTAATAGTTATACCTAAGGATAGCATATGATGAAGCAGGCTGCTGTAGTTACTTTCCTGTTGCTAGGACCAAATACCTGACCAAAAGCAGCTGATGGAAGGGAAAGTCTTTATTTTGGCTTATAATCTCCAGGGGAAGCTTCTTGATGGCCAGAATAAGATGGTAGAGCAGACGCTGGACATTATCTCTGCCACAGCAGGTGGAAAACAGAAGCAAGAAGGTGAGCTGATATCTGGCAAGGGGGAGCTATCTATAGCACTTTATAGCCTGACCCAGTAAGCACACCTCCTCAAGCAAGGCTCCTCCTTCCAGATTGCCACCAGCTGGGAACCAAGCATTCACAGCACACGAGTTTATGGGGGACATCTGATTCAAACCACCATGCAGGGTACAGTCTTATGAATATTTTAATCTTTCTATCTCAAAGATTTTACTTTAAGGATCATTCGCTAGATGAAACGTGATTACAAAATGTATTTCCTGAAAATTTTAAAGTATTTCAAGGACTCTATCGAGACTGCTTAAATTACAGAATAAATTACTTTGCAGTATCGCTTATGTTTAAAGCATACTGAGACTTAAAAAATACTGTAGAAGCTGGAGAGATGACTCAGTAGCTAAGAGCACTTGCTATGCAAGTATAAGGACTTCAGTTCAGTTCCCAGCACCCGCATAAATACTGGACATGGCCAACATACTTGTAACCCCAGTGCAAAGGAAGGCAGACACAGGAGAATTGCTGGGGTTCCTTCATCAGTCTAACACCAAAATTGGTAGCTTTAAATTCAGTGACAGACTCTGTCTCTGGAAGATAAAGTGGAAGAGCCATAGAGAACATACAACATGTGGCCATTTCATGTATGCTCATGGGGTGTGCACAGCTGCACACACATGTGTGTACAAAACATACACACATCCACGCTATACATACATGCATAAAAATTCTTCTAGTGTTATATTGCTTCCAGTCAGTTATATTTTATCTTCAGAGAAATAATAAAAGTAGTCCTGGGCTGGGGAGATGATGGCTCAGCACTTAAGGTACTTGCCTGCAAAGTCTAAAGACAGGTTTGATTCTCCAGTACCCACATAAAGCCAGATGTGCAAAGTGGTGCATGAATCTGGAGTTCATTTGCAGTGGCTACAGGTCCTGGTGTGTCCTCTCTCTGTCTCTCTCTGTCTGTCTGTCTGTCTGTCTGTCTCTCTCTTTCTTTTCCTCCCTCTCTCCTTGCAAAGAAATAAATATCTTTAAGTAGTTTTGTGTGGATTTCTGCAAGAGTTTTTCCATTGTCCCCCAGGTGTAGAAGAATACCATGTTTATGGGACACAGACACATTCCAGAATTACCCATTGGTTGGCAATGGTAAAACAAGCATTCAAACCTAGGTTCTTCTACTTCCAAACACCATTACAATGGATAAAACTGCAAAGATAAGGAATTTGTGAGGATATAATTTGTTCTCAAATATCCTGGACCAAATTCCATTTCCTTATTAATTTCCTTGAGACAAGGTCTTGCTGTGTGGCACTGACTGGCCTGGAACTCACTGTGCAGAGCAAGCTGATACCAAACTGAGCCATTCTTCTTGTCTCTGCCTCCTGAGTGCTGGTATTACAAGTGAATCTCAACATGCCAAAACCCTGCTCCAAATACTTGAAGTGACGAGGAACACTCCTCTGTCGCAGCCCAAGAATAAGCATAGGATGCATGGAACAGAGCTGTGGTGAAAATAACCAAGGACACCAAAGTCACTGGAGTTTGGTGGAATGACAATGTCCAGGAGAAGTTCCCTAGCTGTAGTTGTTTAGGGATTGTCATTTAGTATGTGAGGGAACCCTTTTGGAAGAGAGTTGCTTTAGGCTTTGATTTGAACATGAATTTTATAGATAGTAGTCTTGTCACAATACACAAAGAGTCCTGCCTGCACAGGTTTCATCCGATTTTACAAGTAAGTATGACAAAAGAAATTCCTCTCATATCTATACTTCTCAAGGAGAATGGACCCACTGCCTGGTGGTGATTAAATTGGTCCCTGTATTCACACTATTTATGGCCAAAGAGCTCGACCAAGAGTCATAGCGCGGTGGCTGATCTTATACCCAAACAAAGTTTTTGAACATAATCTACCCTTAAAATTATCCTTAAGCTTGTTTATTCAGCGAACATCCACTGAGCACCTTCCATACACCAAGGATCACAATGAGCACATCGTTCCTGGCACATAGTTGGTTACTCAAGAAATGAAGAAGAAACTATGAAAGAACGTACTTCTTCCACTTGAAAAGTCTAGGGATGCTTATGTTAATGACCAAACATTGTCAATAACCATAGCAAAACTACATCCAGTACATTCACAAATGCACATATGCTAGCCAGATTTCCATGTACAACAACTTTAAAGATTTAAAGTGAAAATGTGTAGGCATCAAGTGAATGATCTATAAAAGTGACATTGTCTGAGTGTGAAGGATTGGATGGGCTGGAGAAATACCAGCTCTCACAGCCCCTTCCTTCTGGGAACATGAGGTGCCATGGCGGTTAATATGAACCTTAGCTCTCTCTCTCTCTCTCTCTCTCTCTCTCTCTCTCATCATCTATCTCCTGTATCTCTCTGCTTGAAAATGAATAAATAAAATATTAAAAAAAGAAATACACACGACCTTCCTTTTAAAAAAATATGAACCTTAAGAGAAATACAACTCTTCTGCTTCATACCTCTGAGGAGGAGGATGCAGTTTTCTTGCAATTGAGAATCTGTACTTTGAAGTCAAATCTTTACTACAAGAAAACTAAAGAATGAGGATAATGGAACTATCCAATTAAAGAGTTATCCTAGCAGAAACTTTTCAAACTTCAACTGCTAAAATTTGTTAAATATTTTAGTCCTGCACTGACAGTATCAGTCTGGCCCCTATCAACTAATAAGTACCAAATTCAGAATATTAGGGGAGAAAGGAATGCAGATGCTTAATGAGCAACTTATGTGCTAAAAATACTGTGAACATTTGGACACATCTGCCTACATACATGTACATTCAGATACGAATACCTACAAACTTAATTAGCTCCTGGGTTTCATTCTTGTAGCTCTTGATAAGCATGAGAGTTAGAATCAAATAAAATATATTTACAGGAGCACAACTCTTTTAAAGTCTTTCAACATTGGATTGCTTTACTCAGTTGTGTGATGATGGTTTGGGGAGGGGATAAAGAAGGAAATTCAAAAATGTGAACAGTATGTAAACCTATGAATTTTTCTTCAAAGATTAGAAAGAGAACAAAATTGTGTTTTTCCTCTTCAACATGATGGCATGCAGAAGGACTATAGGCAGAAAAATAACTAAAAATAATAAATCTAAAGACCCAGTGAATTGAGCCCCTTTCATGAAAAATGTGGGTTAAAAAATCCAATAACTATAAAACAACCTTTTCTTTGATGCTGAACAAAAAGCAAGCTTGAAAGTTAGTGCTGCTGAGCAAATGAATGGAAAATAC
Organism: Zapus hudsonius; assembly: GCA_004024765.1. Classification (NCBI taxonomy): domain Eukaryota; kingdom Metazoa; phylum Chordata; class Mammalia; order Rodentia; family Dipodidae; genus Zapus; species Zapus hudsonius. Next base: position 24,639 of record PVHP010003460.1, read on the forward strand.
AGATGCTCTTACCTTCGGCTCAGCTTAGATTTGCTCATGCTGAAATCTATATGTTGAAAAGTATCTGAGCATTTTGTGAACAGCAAAGTTTTACAATGAACTTTAAGAAAATGGTTTCTGCCTTTTACAAAATAGTCTTCAATAATTAGAAATTTCTTTACTAAATATCCCCTTTCTTTTCCTTTCTGAATTACAAGAATTGAAGTCATAAAAACAAAACATGCCTTTTCTTGTTACAATACTTCAGTTTAATTTTTTAAAATAAGATATTGTTTTATTTACAAATATAGAACCTTGATACTATTTTCATTTTCATTTTCCAAAGCCAAGTATATCATACCAATTTCCCCAAAGGTCAAACACAATCTAATAAGGAAATATCACCTGCCACTTAGAGCTCGCACAGGAAGTTTGCATTTCCACTTTTCATTATTAGGCGAGAGAGGAAATGACAGTTGGCTTCATGATCCCAATACCTGCAAAGGAGCAGGCAGAAAGAGAGATGGCCACTGTCCATTTTCCTGGCACATCTCACAAAAATTCCAATTTCAGTAGGCAAAGGCAGAAAGCATACGTGAAAGTTGCCTGCTCCCAGGATCTTGCTCCAGTAAAACCAGCTGGCCTTGTTTTGAGGAGGGGCAGGGGAGGGACACACTTGTCAGTCTTCTGTAAACAGTCCCCGAAGGATTCTGGTGTTTGGTGGTCCTGCCCATATCCTTTAACCTGACTCCAGGACTAAAGAGGAGCTCATGGAGAACGCCTGTTCAAAGATCAGCAGATGCTTGTTACCAGTTTTATTTACAAACCAAACAGCGGTGAAGATGGATTACTTCCTACTGTCCAGCCTGCAGGATAGGATATACTAAAGAAACAAAGAAGTTGCTGGCTGCATCTCCTTAGAGCATTCAACTAGATTGGGATTTACAAGATACTTCCTTCTGAAAATAGTCTCGCTTGATTCAGCTTTTCTTGACTATATCATCCATCTCTCTCTTCTCATTCTTTCCTGTCTGCCATGCTTTTCTTCCCGCCACAACCCTTCTTCTCATAGATCACTTGCCACATCCGGCCACATCTCACACCTGCTCTGTAAGCCACTTACAGCCACCTGTCCTGACATGAGAAAAATTCATTGAGTTGGTCATGATTTTCTCTAGATAAGGGCAGTCAGTTTAACCAACTGCTCTGCAAGCTGATTGGGTATCCTTTTTTACGTATACTTTCAGCTGAATTTAGTTTAAAATTGGGTAGAAATGGGTAGTTTTTAGAGTGCCTGACTTAAGTTACTTGAAATGCTTGATGCTAGGTTTATTTTGTTTTTTCCCCTGAGGAAATCGGCTACTTCAATAGACATTCTTTTACAAAGATCACTTTGAGAATGTCTTTCCTTTTTCATTTTTTTAAACAAGGAGGCGACTTTAGAACAAGCGATCTCCCTTTCATTATCAAAGGTGAAAATAACTGAACTGTGGTAGTAATGATGCACTAAGAGCAACCTTTAAAAAAAACAACAAGTGTAGGGGCTGGAGAGATGGCTCAGCGGTTAAGGCACTTGCCTCCAGTGCCTAAGGCCCAGGGTTCAATTCCCCAGGACCCACATAAGCCAGACCCACAAGGTGGTGGCCCTGGTGCACTCTTTCTTTCTGTATCTCTCTCTGTATCTCTCTGCCTGTATCTCTCTGCTTGAAAATGAATAAATAAAATATTTAAAAAAAGAAAATAGGTGTCTGATTTTTAAAAAAAGTGCATTCTGGGAAACAGCACCTGCAGCAGCAGCCGGAGGGCCTGATAGGGCCTCATTTGTCCTGAGTTCCATTCCCCAACTCCTAGATACAAAGCTGGGCAGGACTATGCCCTCTGCATGCCTGTAATTCCAGTCCTGTGGGGATTGGTAGGGGACATTCATAGTTCTCCTCTGGTTTTCACATGTGCCCTGAGTGCACATGCTTGCGTGCATACACACACACACACACACACACACACACACACACACACTTTAAGGATGCAACACTGAAATATAAAAGAAAGACACAAGGCAGACTTGTGGTTCTGCAAGCTAGGGCCAGAGAACACCTTCCTGCTCTTGGCACTAACAAAGGAAGTGGCTTCCAGAGCAGAGGAACATAGAACTTGTCTTGCACACCAACCAAAAACCTTTGCTGAAACTCAACCGGTGCCCTGAAGAGCTGGCTTCAGATTCTGTAAATTTGCTGCACACACACCAAGCTAAAATAATTTTACATTTTTGAGAGGAAATTCCAAAAAGAATGAAAAGGAATTGGATTATTTAGTTTGAAGAAAGTCAGAATGTTGGTGACTGAGCTGCCTTGGAGATGTATAGATATAGACATATTCTTATAAGCCTTGCATGTGTGCATATGAGAAAGAGACAGACACACACACACACAGACACAGACAGAGAGAGACTGAGAGAGAGAGAATATGAATACGGAAACCAACACACCTTTATCTTTCAAGAGGGCAAACCAGGAGAAATTCCCATGAATCTAGAAAGCCCAAATCACGACACACTATCTGCCAAGACTCTGGCTTCCACCCTGTTTTCTGCTTTTGGGTCTCTATGAAGTCACCGGTAAATTTCTGGAACTCTCTGGAATCTCATTGAATCTCTCTGGAATCCCCATTGCATAGGAAATCGCTGTCAAAAATCTGCAAAAGTAGTTTTTGTTCTCATCATCTCTAAAACAGAACTAATTACCAGTTTTCTCTACAACCCTGCCAGTGTGCTTTGTGCCCTGGGCAGCAGAAGCAGAGAAATGAAGCCACGGGCACACAGCCGGAGGAAATCTGCATGGCACTATGCAGAGCAGTGATTCCTTCTGGGCCCCTGGCATGGCCTGGACTGTAGCTCACAGGACTCAGCTGTAGATCATCCTCCCTGTGGTGGGAATCAACTGTGCTCCTCCCAGCATGGCGAGGGCCATCCTGCTCCAGGGAGAAGGGGCTCATTCTCAAAAGCAATCCAGGGCCATTTGAAAATGGTGTTAAATTGTGCTTTTAAGGTGAGTGCTAAAACTCCCATGTGTTGAAAGAAGGCCATAAAACAGGACAACTCCTTGTTTTATAAACAGGAGCATCTGCAAAGCTCACCTAGGAGCCATGATATGCCTTGCTTAAATTAACCTTAAGCAGCAGCAAGAGCCCAGATTACTGCAATTAACAATGACCAACCGGGCCTTGCAGATGACTAAATGGGGGAACACTTTTATTTTCTTTCTTTGAATGAACAGAGTCTGCTTCTGGAATTGGAGCATGCATTTTTCTGGTCGCATACCTCCCTCAGAGCTGGGTATGTTGGGATACAGCTGAAGGAGAGTCTGGCTGCATGTTTCATGTGACAATAGGGGCATTTCAGAGTTTCCTGCTGGGCTGGTGATCTGAGTAACCCTTCCTTTGTGATCTCTGCAGTTAATGAGACTGTAAACCAGCATCCCGGCTGATTGAAGGCAGGTTGAAAGGGCAAAAGAAAACGGTGGTCGTTTAATGATTAAACAACTTTTTATTGCTAAACATTTTAGTTGCTTTATTTTAAGGTTTGAATCACACCGTACAGTAGAACAGAATGCAGACTGTATTAAGGTGGAAATGGAACTTGACCACACTGGCTTGAGTGGGTGGGGTGGGGGGCAATTACTGCTATCAGTTTAAATCTCAAATTGGTGAGTTTGCCTCCTGAGCCCATCCTGCTCCCCCCCCCCCCCAGCTCCCAAGAATCATCCTGCAGAGTTAAACACATCATTTGTAAAACTATTGAGAAGTAAACTTCTTGCTGGTCTGCTGTAACTGGAACAGTTGCCAAATGCAGATAAATCTTCAACCCTGAGTAGGAAGCCCCATGCTGTTTTGAAAACAACGGCAAGACTTTGCCCTGTTGAAACTAATTGAACGCTCAAGTCAGACAGTGCGGTGGCTCACCCTCACTTAAGGCTTTTAGGGGGCAAAATTAACACTTTTTGAAAATCAGCTGACCCTAATAAACACAGTGATTTAGTGGGGATTTTGATCGTCTCTGGTTGGTATTCCTGAGTACTGAATAATTTATTTTGCTCTAAGCAAGTGTGTAATGAGAATAGAAGCCGTGTTGATGGGAGATCCTTGGGAGTTGGTCATATATTATCCTCCATAATTTCTTCCTAAAATAGACTTAAAGGAAAGAGGATACATAATATCCCCTTTCTCAAAGGAAGCATTCCCCAATACAACAGAAGCAGTCATTCTAAAAACAGCTTTATGGCCCTTCAGTCAATAGCTCTATTTTCTCCCCTTTCACAACTTCCTTCCTTCTGCTATGTAAGAACCTATGTGTGGACACACACATTCACATCTCCACACACACAACAGCAAATACCCCTGAGATTTGCATCCGCTTGCAAAGGTCTGTAAGATCACAGGACATTTAACGACTGCTTGACAAGATTTTTACCTGAGCGCTTTATAATGCATTACACTTAATTTCATTTTCACTCTAAATTCAATATGGAAGAACCATGAATTAGCCTGGGGTTAAACTCAGTTCAGGGAGCAATTACTAAGTGTCTTCTGTGTTTGAAGTGTGGCATCAGACACAAAGACCAATGAGGAAAACCGTTCACAAGTGGCCATGACTTGCAAGAAGAATGTTTTCCTGCAGATCCGAACGAGAGGAGCGGTGTGGGGCTCGGGCATTCTCGGCTTGTCTCAACACTGATCACGGAGCTTAGCTCTAAGTCAGGCTGTTTTCCAAGGACTTGGAAATGCAATGGTTTTCTGGGGATGTTTTCCTGAGCTATATTTCCAACATCAGAAGAACACATCTCCTGCTCAGAGCCAACCCAGTCCTGATTGCAACAGAAGTGGTGAAAGTTGGGTGGGAGTTTTTGCTCATTTTTGGGATACATTTTATCCCATTCATGAAAATACGTTCATGAATGAATAAAAGATGTAAATAGTACTTAGATTCTAAGGTGAATTGGTGAAAGCTTATCACTTTCACCAACAGAAATTACAGAAAAAAATACCTTTCAGCAACAGCATAATTAATTGAAAGAGCTACATGTTTCTGTGAAATACTTTTAAAATTCATCTTGGACTTCAATGTTTGAGGAATACCAGTGTTTAATAAAAGGCAGTGGATGGAACCTTTTAAGGAGCATCTGAATGGAAGCTTCTGGGCATTTTCAAGGGCTGAAGATAAATGGCATTCTTTCTTTATTCTGTTAAAAATTTTCTTCAAAACATATGGTTTCTCTCTTCTCTGATACATTTATTGCCAGGGCCACTCTAGGAATATGACATAATAGTAGACGAAGCTTAGGAAGAGAGAGAGAGAGAGAGAGAGAGAGAGAGAGAGAGAGAGAGAGAGAGAGAGAGCGCGCAAGAGAATGAACATGGTTTGAAAATCTTGGAAGAGTTGGAAGAGGACAGGAAATGGACGGCAATGGAACTGAAAACTTGTATTCATGAAAATATATACAGAATAAAGTATGGAAGAATATAAATACAGGGAGAAAACCTGAGCCCTCTGCCAGAGATCTCAAAATTACTATCTAAGTGGCTTCAGGCCTGTGTGTGTGTGTGTGTGTGTGTGTGTGTGTGTGTGTGTGCACTCAACCTTGTGGTAAGCAACACAGAGGGAAGCTAGTGACTTGTAACCTCAGGGCATTCACACTTAAGTGCCTATCCTATATCAAATTCACAGCCATGCCATACAGCACAAAGAACCATGGGATTATTATCAGGTCAGATTAAGAAATAGGAAATCATTATGTCATAATTTGAAACTAGTTTACTTAAGAATCCACTTCCACAATGAGCAGGAGAGTTTCGAGTGGGTATAATTTACAATGCCCTGAATAAACTAAGGCTAACGGGCCCTAGTGACAGCAAAAAAAGAAATATCAGAGAGAAATAGGATCCTTCCCAGGGCAATCTGTGGATAGGATCAAAGACTGCCTTTCTTAGCAGTGCTATTTTGGCACTTAAGATCACAAAAATTCTAGAGCTCCCATTTGAAGTCATAAAATGGCATTTACATTGATTGGTGTTCTAACATATTTTTCTAGATTCCCATTTGATACAGCAACCTACAGAAACTTAAGTTATTCATTAAGTCAGTCAGGGAGATTTTGGATCTTCAGTGTTATAATAGATTTTGTCTGATTGATTTGGTGACAGAGCCAGCAACGGGAGCCACCCCTGTACCAGCTCATCCCATGAGAACCTGGGAGCCAACCATGGCTAGCGAACAATACAGGGAAGCCCAGAGTAGGCAACAAGCATTTTTTCATCCAAGTTCCACTCCATTACCCCACCCCACCCTCTGCCCCGAGTCTGCAGAGCACATTCTCTGAATGGTAAAAACAGAGCTGCTTCTATGGTGGGAAAGGACCCCAGAACCTTCATACTTGATTCTCTGAGGCTTACTTTTTGTTTTGACTTAATCTGTGTATTTGTTAGTATACAAAATATGGTTTTCATTCTTACATTTTCATGTATGTATATCATCGTACTTTGCTCATTCACCTCTGTTTCCCTCCCATCTCACTGCTTCCCTTCTGCTGGTCTCATTTCTCCCCCCCCAAAAAAATAGTCCCCATTCTGTTTTTGTGTCATATGTATGTTTATGTGCATATACACACGCATATATATGATGCAGAGGAAAGAAGAACCTATTTACTGCTGTTGTGTGAGCTAGTCTAGACATGGAAGACATCAGTATGGAGGTTCCTCAACAAACTGAATATAGAACTAATCATAAGATCCAGCTACATTATTGCTGGGTATCTACCCAAAGAAATGTAAATCAGCATGGCACGAAAATACCTGCACATCCATGCTTACTTCAGCGACACAACAACCAAGGTCTGCAGCCCGCCTAGATGCTCATCAGTAGATGAAAGTGTCAAAAATATCTCTCTACATATATGCTATTTATTTTCAGAGAGAGAGAGAGAGAGAGAGAGAGAGAGAGAGAGAGAGAGAGAGGATGACTGAATGCATGTGGGCACACCAGGACCTCTTGCTGCTGTAAATGAACTCCAGATGCACGCACCACTTTATGCACCTGGCTGTATGTGGGTACTGGGGAATCAAACCAAGGCCAGCAGGCTTTTTAAGCAAGTGCCTTTAACCTCCGAGCCATCTCTCCAGCGTGCATGCATGTGTGTGTGCACTCTTACGACACATAATATATAATTATATAATAATGAAGTTTAATTCAGCAGTAAAGCATGAAATTATATCATTTGTAGGAAAAATAGATGAAATGGAAGGATCATCATGTTAAGTGAAATAAGCCACACTTAGGCAAACATCCCGTGTTTTCTCTCATACATGGGATCTGAGGAGCCTTCTTTATAAACTGAGTTAAGAAGGTTTTTGCCTTTCTTTGACTTCTCTGAGACCACATTTACTAATTAAATCTACAAGAGGAGCAAGCTGCCTCTGCCTTTCTTTGAGGCATGCCAATTAGTGGAGATGAGCCTTGCCTCCTCCTTTCCAATTGGGGAATAAAGGGAAGTGACCTTGCAAATTCATTTCCCAAGGTCAGTGGTTAGGAGGAGAGCTGGAGCTAAAGTACACATTTTAAACAACTTCTTTCCATTTTCTTTTCCCCTTCTTTCCTCAAGAGTTTTCTGTTACACTTTAGTATGCCCTTGATGTCTTTGAGGACCTGGCAAATTCCCAAATTCACAGTCTCTAAATTCGGGAATCCAGGAAACATTTCGCTGAAGTCGGAGAATTCTTCTGAAACTGTATTACTACCTAGAGGCAAGCGTTTCCTGTACGTATCCTCATTCCACAAGTCAACTCCCTTTCCATGTCTTCCAGGACTTGTCTCTCACTTGATAGCCATTTTCACACACACAAAATTTAAAAAAATGATTCAATCTCTTGAAGAGAATTGCTATGTAAATTCAAACTAGGTATCAACCAAGTTCAATTGCAATGTGATTACTGGCAATGTGTTGGGTTGTAAGCTGAATGATTTTTCTGTCAAACATAAGCTTCCAAAACCCAGAATTGAACCTCATCCTCAAGAAACATGACAAATTACTAAAACCCAATGGACCTCAGGATATAGCTTTGGTCACCAAACACTGGTGACCCAAACCAAGTCCACAGCATTCTCTGTAAGCTGTCTTGAATCCTTTGTGGACAATATCAATTCAGACACAACTAAATGGGCAGGGGGTCTGAATGTCACCTGAATAGGCACCCTATCTCTCGACTTACAGAGTTCTACCAGCTAGTTCATTCTATGATGGTGGCTTCAGTGATGCCAGTGGATTCACCAGCATTGTAATCCTCATCCACAGTAAGGAAAAATAGCAGATTTACACAATGAATAAGAATTATTGGCTTAGCCTTTGAATCATGCTTACCTTGTTCTTAAATTTTATTTCATGTGTAAAAATCTGTTCATGTAACACTTGTACAACAAAACACTTCCTGAGCAGCTTGATAACCCACTCTTGCTTTTAAAGTTCGGCAGATAAACTGACCACAGATATCAGCCTTCCATAATCCTGCTCAAGGCAGCTCTACATTCACCATTCTTGGGACAATTTTCATTAGTTAAGGCTATCTTGTATATCATTTACTAAGCTCCTCACATTGCCTAACATGTTTACTAGAGTAAGTATTAAAGACTCATGGTTCTACTCAGGGAATGACTCTATCTATCGATCTATATCTATAATCTATGTAATGTATGTATGTACATGTGTGTACATGTTGGTGTGTATACATTTCCATGTGTGTGAGCATGCATATGGAGGCCAGAGGACAGCCATGGGTTTAACTCTCAGGATCGTCGACCACCACCTTTTAGATTTCTCATTACTGACGGGTTTCTCTCCCCAGCCACCAGTCTATATTTTAAATAATGTTTTCTGTTTGCTATTTTTGGGGGACTTAAACCAAATCTATACTTCATAATGTTTCCAAAAGTATAGAGTTGCAAAAACCTATCCAGCTGTCTGATAAACATTCTTATCTGATATTAACTTTTTATGTAGACAAAATTCTATTGGGGGAATGAAGCCTGGATGGACTGCCTTAGCCCTCGTGCTGTGGAGAGTTTTACTAGCAGGGTACCCTTCCTCTCCTGTAGAGACATTCTCTTTTTAGTCTTCTTTGACCCTCTTGAAGTGCTTTGGAAGTATGGTCAACCAGCCTCCTCTTATATTATCACTGGTTTCACTCTACATGTAGGAAACACTGCCAGCAACAAATGAAAAAAAATTATACATTTAAAAAAAGTGAATTTGTTACCCTTTCCAACCCTTTTCTCCATTGTCCTCAGTGCATATAGTATTATCCACTATGGTAGAATGCTATGCAGTTTCAACCAAATGTTATCTGCATGACATTTTTGGCTCTAGACTCCTGAAATGTGTCATCTTGCTCTTCACCACAGGTGAATTTTGTTTCTTTTCTTAAAAGTTTAATAAAATTGTGTTTAGGTGTCTTTGAAATATAAGAAGGTCAAAATTACATTACATGTTTTTAAGGTAATTACTCCTGTTCCTATCATTATTGCATACAGACTAGCTATTAAAAATGTTTTCCAAGTATCCAGAATAAAAGTGACCTTATAGAGTATCTATATTTCAATACTTCCCAGGGTCAAAATTAATTGACAGGCATCACCAAATCTCCCCAGCCCTGCTTGTGTTTACCCACATGTACATTCTACTTACCAACCAAACTGGATTTTCTTTATTGGTCCTCATTTACAAATCAAATGGACATGTGAATTCCCTCAACACTAACACTGTGTTCATACTGACAGGTATTCCTTATGACATCCACACCAAGAACAGCAACAACAAAAAGGAGTAAAGGAGAAAAGTATTTCAACCCTTTTAGGCCCTTTTCTTCCTCATCTGAGAGTAGGAAGTAGGGGGGGCGGTTCTGAAAAATGGACTCAGGACATTTCCCAAGCAACACCTCTGGAACCTCTTTCGGAGATGGGAGTTTAAGTCAATTATTTAGAAAATCCGAATTTAAAGACTTCCTCTGAGTGCAGGAGGGATGCTTTAGTTTCATTTATAAAAACTGGGAGTTTGTCCTGATTAGTTTTCTGGATGATTCTTCATGTGTAGAAAGTAACAGAAGCTTGCCTTTCCATCTGTCAGGAAGGCAGAGCTGATATTTGTGGCTCTGTCTTTGGTCCTAACAAGATGCACATAGGTAATTCCTGTCTTTTCCAAGAAGCTTAAGGTTCCACCAGGGGGACAAGAAGAATGTTCAAGAAACAATGAGATGTAGAAAAAAGCTAAAGGCCAAACCCCTAAGTTTGGACTGTTTATTCGATAGCTGAACACTTCAGGAAGCTCTCAGCCCCTCTCTTCCTTCATTCCTTATTGCCTGGTTCTCTCTCCTTCCAGCCTTCTTCTGTCCCCAACTCCCCTTCTCCCTTGTGCCTGTTTAGCAATTTAGATGTCTTAGTGATGCTTGCAGACACGTGTTTAGTGTGATGCTATCATGTTCTCACTCTTGAATAAAAGTGATCACAGTACTGCTTACATGCTTGACTCATTTCCTCAGCCCCACACTCACCTGCTCACTAAACAAAGGCTATCTTACAAAGCACTGACTAGGCAACATGATGGATTCTGATCCAGATTCTTCCCCAGCATTCCCTGTCTGAACAATAGGCCCTGACTCTTGTTCTTTGCTTTTATGAGAACCCTTACACCCCATTTCTAGGCATCCTTACTATCATGGTTTCCCTAATTCTCTTAATGAGGTTCCTGGGCTCTGGACTTCTCAGATATTTTCCTCTGCTTTTTCTTTCTTTTGCTTCTCCTTCCTCCCTCCAAGCGCTACCACATAGTGCTCCAGGACTCAGCCACGGGCTCCTTGCTCTTCTTTTCTTCTCACATATTCCCTCCCTCTGGGCACCCACGTGGATTCAACTAACACCTACATGCAGATGAGTCCCAGATTCCTAGCTGTCTCCCTGACCTTTATCCTTTCTTCAGCCCCATATTTCTTGACATCTAGAAAATATGTGGACTAGACATGTCACTGCCATCTACAACCAACCTGTCTGAGCCAGGTTTTATGACTTCCGCCTGGGCTGGCTGGCTAGCTCCCCACAAGCCCCACAGGTACCAGTACCCACGTTGCTGGGCTCTGTTTCACCAGCCTCCCTTTTCACTCAAGTCTTTCATTAAGACCCACTGGCACGTTTTCTCTATTATTTTTCCAGACCCAATTTTTAAACCACAATTTCTATAGCCAAAGAATTATTCTAGATATTGACTATCCCAAACTCAAACAGCCATCTCCTAATATGCTCAAAGAAATAATACATGAGCAAACTTTCTTTGACAGGAATTCCTATGCATTTTAAGATTGGGAATGGTTCCTGTCACATGTCTTCTAGTGACTTATAGAGCATAAAGAAATGCTTCGAGATGGAATTATATATGAATATTTATCAGGCCTTTCTATTTGCTTAACTCAATTGTTGTTTTATTGTGTTCCCAGGGAGGCACTGGCCTTTACAGTCTCATGAGAAATAAATGAAGAAAGATATATACAAAGTAAACTTAATGGCATTCTGAACATATCCACCAGAAGACCCATCTCTATTCCAGGACATCAAGTTGTCAGCAAATTTCACCTGTGTCTTATCTTTGTGTTTCACGTTTCTTAGTTTTTATATACTTCTACACCTTTTTTGCATTAAAATAATCTTTCATCTCCTGAAGATGGACTTATGAATGACTATTTTTTACTGGACATGAGAATGAGCTGGATGAGGCCTGGAGATTCCCCGATCACCATAACAGACTTGGCCAAGCCCTAAAAAACTCCAGTTTCCCACTCCATCCTTTATTGTTCTTTATGGGGCTTATCCAGGCTTATGAGTGTGGTATAAAAGGACCTCTTGCCTGTTTAGGAAGATAGAGCTCCACTCCTTAGGACTACTGAACTCTTGCCTCGAATGAAAACTAACTACCAAGGTGTGGATTTTGGAAGTGTTCCCTTCCCTCCTATTACTGTAGCCATTTAAGTGTGGAGTTGGGGAGTAAGCATCACAAACACAAATTTTTGCCAGTGTGCCATTTATAAGAATCTGCAAATAGAATGTAGAGATGTTTAGTAAAATCTACTTGGCATAATCTCCAATGCTCACTGTTTAAACATCAAGAAACGGTAACTCTACAAAAATATGTGATCTAAGATAGGCATGCAAAGAAATAACTGGAACCAATGAAACTGGAGCCCTCTTGAAGCAGAGAAAGAAATGTTTATAAACTGCACAGCAGATAACAGATACAAGGAATAAAGACTGTGAGGAGATAGATGAGGCAGGGGCAGGACATGTAGTTCGAGCCTCTGAGGTGATGAAACTAAATCACACTGAGGTCAACAGTGGTTTCTGCAGGAAGGTTAATAACAAGGGATCCTGAAGATCTCTCATCTCTAAGGTTTTTCCAGGCACAGCTTTGCCAAGTTTGCACAAGGATGCCATCAGAAACACTGGAACTGTGGATTTGAGCTGGAAAACTAAGAATGAGTAATTTAGCATTTCCAAATGACCTGCCAGACATCTGATGGGTCCCCGTATTGGAGAAGACCACAGATAAGCCTCACGGATATCACTTGGAAAATTCCTCAAGGTTAGTATGAGCTGCTGACCAGAACTCCTTCAATACCAACTAAGCAATTTCACTGAATATTGTTTCCCTTGGATGGTCTCTCATCATTGCTGGTTCGAGAGTAGTTTGTCCTTTGGATATATCAGGGTTGGGGCTTTACAGTCGTGGGCAAAAATGTTAAGGGTGCTTCAGTGGGAACAGGCAAAGAGAATTATTCAAAATTCTCAACACTGTGTTCAAATGCAGGCCTGTAACTAGTAGTCACTAGTGACCCAATGTACAGGAGAGGGAAAAAGGGAAGGAGGGAGGAAGGAAACCTACTTATCAGCACACTGATTACATGTCAGGAATGTCACATGCATCACAAGTTCTGGCAGGAGCCCTGCAAAGCAGGTCTCAGGATCTCCGCCTGGCAGATGAGGGAACCGAAGTTCAGAAAACATAGGAGCTCTGGCTGAGGACACAGCTAGTGAGAACGTGGCTCAGATTCAAACTCAGGTCTGACTACAAAGCCCATGTTCTTTCAATTACACCATTCTGCTTATTAAAAGGTTGAATCATATGCCTTTTGAGGAAAACTTAAAGGTAGTTCTATAACTCATGCTTGACAAAAAAAAAAAAGACTGAAAAGTGATATAATGTTTTTGAAGTTCTGCCTAGGAAGGATTAACCTAAAGGATGGCAAACAGCTGTTTTGAAATTTGCTCGGAAGAGACAGGAAATGGGCTTCAACTGTCACATGAAGGGAAGTCTCCTCACCAGAAAGAAGACTTTCTGCCTGCATTGGAATTAGGAGCTGAGGAACAGTGTGGAATCTTCTTCAAGATGACTGACCCCGGAATGGAGAGGAAAAAGTGGACTTTGCTTACATGGAGAAGGCAGCTGAAGGAACAGACAAGAGAAGAGAAGGAAGAAACCCACCTTGAGATGGTTCACTACAGAACAGCACAAGATGGTGGAGGGAATTTAGGGACAGAAGAAAGGTTGGATGAGGGAACAGAGAAAATGAGAGCTGTGGTTATGTATTAATGACACTGTTGCTCTGAGAATAGCTAGTGTGACGACGTTTAAGGCACCAAATCCTACAGCACCTGCTTCTTCAAAGTTATTTTCACACCATATAGATTTTTATCTGAGTTGAACTGAAGACTGGTCTTGCTTCAGATGAGGAATACATTAAGTGCTAAATAAACACTTTAGATGCTTTTCATAATCCTCAAAGTAGCTTTTTAAGAAACCTTATATTTATGTAGGAATAGTAGTGTTCATATTTTAAAAACGATACTGCCCCATTTAATGCTTATGTTCCCCGGCATACTAGGCGTTCTTATCGTATGACAATCTAACTTTTATTCTTGTGAAAACTGTGGTCAGTTATGCAAAGGGAGCCCTCCAGTTAAAACCAACAGACGTTAAGTCCTTGGATGGATTCCAAATCCAGGATTCTTTCTAGAATCTCAGCCTAGGTTTGCAAACACATTGTGAGGGCTGACCGGCTGTCAAGCATACTACGCCAGGTTGGGCCTTTAATTTCTCTGTGAATCACTCACTGTAAACACTAGAGACCGCTTGCATGGGTAGCCAAAGACCTGCTAAATAAAACTGAGAATTCAGAGTCCCAGAACAGTAAGGGGACCCCAGCATCTAGGCCCCCAAAGCCATTCTGCAGACACATTGATGAAACTTGCATCTGATTGATGTGGGGCAGCGTGAGAAGCACTGTTGTGAAAGCTTTTGTTCTTTATTTTTCTGAAGCCTGCTTCTAAAGAACATTCTTTCCTTCATTTGTTCATTCATTTAATCAAATTTAACACAGATGAAGTCACAGTGCTTGGTCTATATTTGCTGCACTGAAAAATGTCTATAGTATTGAACTCTATGTAGAAATAAATGCTCGAATATAAAAAAAACACCAAGTTAACTTTAACATTAAATATTTCCATTGGTTTATCTACCACTATAATATGCATAAATAAAAGTTTTCATATTTATCATTTACCTTAAGAATAATTCTGTGATATGTGGCAAGGAATGCAATCACTGGGTGGAGATTTCAAAGAGAGCAACAGAAAGACAGATGTGATAAAAGTATAGTTACAGGTAATATATCTCAAGGAGGTATAGTGTCTAAATCAGAGATCACCATTTCAAACCTGGACACTACAGCTTCCATGTAATATATATCTTTAAGGGTTGATGTGCTGAGATTCCCCAGAACACAGCCTTTGGTAAAGAGATGTCACTGCAGTTGCCTCATTCCTGTTTGGTCATGCTTATAAAATAATTTCAAGCATAAAATTGTTAATAAGCACACAGCTACATGTAGTGAATCCCAAATCTTAGAGCTCCAATAACACAGAACCTTTTACCATGGTTCATTACTATTTTTCCAAAGATGCCCTGGGTCTGTGTGTGGGGAGGCATACAGAGGCGGTTTACAGTCCAAGGGACCTCATCACCTCAAACGTGACGAGGAAGAGCAAGAGGGGTCCTAAATGAAGCTAAATTTGTTACCAATGCAACTTCCCATGAACAAGTGCTCATTAACAGGCTTGCTGTAAGAGACAGGCAGGGCCAGTGAATCAGCCATACTCAAGGGATGGAGAGATGGACAGCTTCTAGCCTGTGGCCCAGGCCCACTTCCTGTACCCTAATCTTGCTTCACTGCACAGCTTGCCTTGGAGCTCTGCCAAGCAATGTGCCAGCAGCAAAGCTGGTCTGAGCAGCAGAGGATGTGGATGCTAACTACCCTGTCAACCTGCTTCCGGGAGGCTGATAGCATAGAAAGGTCTCTAGAAGCCTCAAACTCAGAACAATCAGCACCACTGTTTCCCTCTTCTTTATCTAAGAACAAACTTTAAAGGCAAGTGATAGAGTCGGGATAGTACATCTTTTACCTTTGAATTCTGTCTTTGTACAACAAGAACAATCCAAACCCAGATCCTCCATGCATCCTACCCTGGAGCTCAAGGCATCTTCTAAACTTGCTTATGGCTTAAATGCTCTAGTATAAGTCATCAATATCCCAAGTGAGTGGCATGTACAAAATGTTGTTTAGAAATAGAAAGTGAGGGAGATTATCCAGAGGCATGGCCAGGAGAACCTGGCTGAATACTAGACTATCCATGGTCTCCTGTTACAAGGACTGATCCAGACGACCCATGGAGGAGGTTATCCAGCAGAGTGGGCAGGGGAGGGCAGCGGGGAATTGGGGATAACAACTCATTGTTTGCCCACTAAATATTGTAATTTATTATGGACAATAAAAAAAGAAATAGAAAGTGAATGGGGAGAAGAAATGTAATCCAATATCACATATGTATCAAAATATCATGAAATATACCATTTTGTATAATTAATACATAAATAAAAAGTTAAGTGTTTTAGTTTTATGTCAGTTTTGGTGATTTTGTCTCATTTCATTCTTATGCATGTGTGTGTGTATTTGTGTGTTTATATGTGGTTGTGTATGCAGGTGTATGTGTGCATGTTGTAGCTGGAGGACAACCCCAGAAACACTGTCCACTTTTCTGTGTGTGTGTGTGTGTGTGTGTGTGTGTGTGTGTGTGTGCATGGTATGAGTGACATGGCACGTGTAGTTTTTGCACATGTCTGTACTGATGTGGCACTGTGAGAGCTTGCACACTGTGGCACCATGGGCTGGCCTGTAGTGGCCAGAGGAAGACAACAGGTGTCCCACTCCATCATTCATTTGTCTGATTTTCCTCACAAGGAAGTCTCTTAGTGATTCCAGAGCTTGGCATTTGGGAGTCCCCACGACTGTCCCATTCCTGCTCCCCCAGAGGACTGGGGTTACAGATGCACGTGGCTATGCCCCACCATTTATATGGGTGTTGGAGATTTGAACCTCGGCATGCCCAAAATCCTAAGTGCTCAATAAAATCAAGACAAGTTGGGGAGCATCTTCCAGGTGTGAAGATGGCAAGATATAAAGACTTTTAAGCCAGATAAAGAACTAGCAATGCTGTGGTCAGTGACGCTGTGGTTCAGTCACACAAGCGCCTGGAGAAGCTGTCTGTATCCGTAGTGGGACTTGTCCTGTAGAAACAGTCAGAGCTGCCAATTAAGAGATGAGCAGAAGCCCCTTTCTCCCACAGGACTTCTCACTTTTCCTCTCTACTTCCTTTCAAAATATCCTCTCCTGTGCTATTCACTGTATTTATCTTTTTTACATTAGTGAAAAGTCTTCAATCCCCACACTCAACACCCTAAATGACATGTATACAGGAGTCTTGTAGCAGAGGACTTTGTGGGTCACATATCTATCAGTTGGAAGTACTGTGTCCTGGGAGTGTGGACACACTGGAGGGCTGGAGTCTCTCCGTCTCAAGAGCTCATTTGCCATGTGCGCCTGCACACATTCGGAGGCCAGCACCTTGGTCCTCTAAGCAGGCTATAAAGCTGTTGAATGGACTTATGAACCTACAATTATGCTGCCACGTTTCTTCTCAAGGATGCTCTACTTTAGACACAGCATCATGCGAGATGCATGATGATTTGGTTAAATTTGGTGAAACAAAAAACAAACCTCTGCTTTTCTTCATCTTCCTGGCACTTCCCTTATTCCTTTCTTGTTTTTTTTTTCTAAACATATCACTAACTTTAGTTTTTTTATTCTTAGCCTGAGAAAATGTGCAAAATCTTGAATTTATTTCTAAGAATGCGAAATTCAAAATATGCCTGTAAAAAGATTAAACAGAAAACCAGGGACTCTAAATATTCTCCATTACAGGAACAAGCCAGAGATTTAAAAAAAAAAATAAAGCAGCCCATAGCTTAGTTTAAATTTCCTGCCTGCAGGGCATGCTACACCTTATATCCTCTTAAATTCCACAGGTAATATAATTTATATTAAATAGGGCAGGTCGAAGCAGAAATTTGTACTGGCGCCAGGCAAAACAATTACTTTGATGTGCACTTTTGAAAATATTGTGGCTCCCAGGTATGGAGTTTACATTCAGACAAACAGTAGAAGACTTAGATGTACTTTCTGGTATTAAAATGATTTAATTACTAACGATTATTGAGCATAATATACCAACAAATTAAAGCTAATCTATTTATTTACTTTAAAATTATTAGATCCACAGTTAAAAAGTAAGAAAAAAATTAAAGTCAGGCTGTCTAATAGTTTGTTAAGCGATAGCTTCCCAGAAAAGCAAGCAAAACAAATCCTCTGCTAGCAGGGATGTCTAGAATTAAAACTTTGTAAAAGGATGGCAGGATAGTTCATTGTCATGTAAAGGGAATTGCAGGGGAGTTCTGGTAGGGCCTCAGTGCACCAACATTCTAGTTTTGTAACAAAATTTTTGCTGGTGTTTAACCACATTGTAGGAAGTCCTCAATCTGTGAAGGAGTTATGTTGTAAATTAGCTTCTGTACATTAACTGGTGGAAAGCCAAGTAAACATGCTTATTGGAGGAAGTATAGCTGCAAAAGTCACAAGCAGATACTAGGCTTCCAATAAATGCCAGAGAAGTTGCTGACGATGAATGAGCCTTCAAAGTAGACACAGCTTACTACAGCACAGTGTCCCCTGTGGTACAAGAGGTGGTGTTGATGGAGGATTGGACAGAGACAGGAGTGACTGCACGTTCCCACAACAATGGGCCAGATTTCAGTGACATGTAGAATGAAAAAAAAAAAAAAGGGAAAGTAGGAAACAAAGAAAACAAGGATGCTGGGGAGAAAGACAATTTGCAGAAGACACGTGAAGACACATTGAGAGCTGTCAGGTAAAGACTAGAAATGTTAGACAGTAAGACCAAGAAATGGCAGTGAACTGGAGAACAGAGAAACCACCAGGGCTGGAGAGATGGCTCAGCGGGTAAGGCACTTGCTTCCAGTGCCTAAGGCCCTGGGTTCAATTCCCCAGGACCCACATAAGCCAGACCCACAAGGTGGTGGCCCTGGTTCTCTCTCTCTCTCTCTCTCTCTCTCTCTCTCTCTCTCTCTCTCTCTCTCTACTTGAAAATGAATAAATAAAATATTATTTAAAAATTTATATTTATTTCCAGAGAGAGAGAGACAGAGAGAGAGAGAGACAGAGAGAGAGAGAGACAGAGAGAGAGACAGAGAGAGAGAGAGAGAAAGAGAGAGAGAGAGAGAGAGAGAGAGAGAGAGGAATGAGTGGGTTCATCAGGGCTTCTAGCCTCTGTAAATGAACTTAGATGCATGTGCCACTTTGTGCATCTGGCTTTACATGCGTTCTGGGGCTTTGAATCCCAGGTCCTTAGGCTTTACAGGCAAGTGTCTTAACCACTGGGATAACTCTATAGCCTTTGTCCTTTCTTAATGTATGTTTTGCATAGGTTCTCTATACAAGATTGGAATAAAATTTCCATTGCCTACTTAAAACCTGAGCAATAACAGAGCTTTAAAATGTCACAAGAGGCTGGAGAGATGGCTCAGCGGTTAAGGCACTTGCCTCTAGTGTCTAAGGCCCTGGGTTCAATTCCTCAGGACCCACATAAGCCAGAGGTGGTCCTGGAGCACTCTCTCTTTCTGTTTGAAAATGAATAAATAAAATATTTTTAAAAAAAGAAGCCACCAAAGAAGACACCTGCAGTGTGAGAGAGAGAGAGACACCCCACACCCAGGGTGGACTGGGGTGTGCTCAGCTCCCACACCTGCTCCCCAGGAGCACAGAGGTTGCCATCTGCACCCAATAGCTGTGTGGAAGCCGGGTGCCTGTCACCCACACGGGGCTTTGCTCTCATCTTGTTTTTCACCCTAAAACCAAGGAAGTTCCTCACGACTCCACCCAGTAGTAGGCCAATGCTTGGCTCACTTGGCTGTTTAATTTGGCCTTTTTTTCTCTATAAAGTAGAGCATTTCGTTTTCTTTAAAAGCTTAATGGGCAGACTGTTTAGCTACAGCCCCAGCTTTCTTTAAGATCTAGGAACCCAGAAGGTGGGCAGAGGCCTGAGTGTCCACAGAAGCAGGCCTGCGCTGGCAAGATGGTGCCCAGGCCTGAGCCGGAAATGACGCAGGAAACACCGTTATGTCACCACCATCCCTATGGCTGCTTAATCCCATGTCTGCCCCAACAAGATGGTTACTTAGAAACGCTCTTCCTGGAAAAATTAGTGCTTGTCCAATAATTTCCTGTTAATAACCAATTTCCTTCAATGTTGGCTTGGGGACTCCATATTTCTGCTCCCTGCTCTTAGACCACCGCCATTAACAAAGAACTCACCTTCCAGAGGCTTCCAAAGGGAAGCACAGGCTCCTCTCTGACAGCTCACCTGAACAAATGCTCTGCGCCTCCAAGCTCTGTGAGCTTTTGACCACTTTTTACTTAAATATCATTTCACATGCTCAATTTTCACTCATTTTCAGCTACTGCTATTTCTTTTTTCTGCTCCTGTAACTTCGTCCTGGTACATTGTATAGAATCAACATTTGTGAAAGAAACCCAAGTTGACAAGATCATGGTCTTGAATGGTTCTAGTCATCATGGCAAATCAAGCTGCTGTTGAACAACTTGAGTGGCTTTTTGACAATGACATCCACCCCAAAGCCTATAAAGCCTTATACACATGCTTGCAATCTAAACAAAGAATAAAAGAATTTATTATATAGAATTGAATAGTTAGCACTGTTGATCATTTGACCTTCTTTAATGCAGTTTTCCTAGTCCTTAGCCAGTGCTATCAAATGCAATCAATATCAAGTTAAAAATATCCATCTCACTCTCCTGAATCCAAGTGTTAAAGGAGACTGTAGATACGCCTCTCCCTTACGTGCACTAAGCTAAACCACCTCCCAGAAGAGAGTTCTGCTTAAACCTTCCCTTCCAAAGTCACAGCGTCCACTAAATAGCACAAAGATATATATATATATAAACACTTATCAATGAATGCCATGGGCTTCTGGGGACCTACTTGTATAGGAATTGTCTTTCAAGAACACACATAAAAAGCAACAGCTCTTTATACCCATGAGATGATATCTTCAGAGACACTGACCCTCCAAGTGACCCCTGACAGCCCCTGACAGCCCCTCACCTCTCTCCCAAGACTTCCCAAGGAACCCTCCCTGGAGCAATTGTCACGTGTGACCTCATGGCGGCTTCCTGACATGAGTTTAGCTGCAGGCTGATGTCTAAAAGTTCAGGCACTATACAAACTGGTTTATTGGATGCAAGAGAGAATTAGGACTTCAAAGACTACACTGTCAAATTAAATTAGCATATGGAACAGCAACTAAGCTATGATTGGTATTCATAGCATCAGCTCTTTGGTAAGGCTCTGGCTGAATGTTAATGCAGTTTGTTCATTGTCTTAAGTGAACTATTGCTAGTCTGTTTTGGTTTCTTAGAAGAACAAATGGCATGGGGAATGCTCATAAGAAAATCTGAAATGTAAGAAACCAAACATAAATATATAAGTATATTTATATATGTGGTATAATCCATTTTTTTGAATGGAGATAGATTCTATATATAGTGCAAAATTATTCTTTATATATAAAATGTATAGTAAAATTTTAAAGACAAATTTCTCTAAGCAGTAGAATGAAGAGAGAAATCTTATTTTCATCCTTGTAGTTGTATGAATTATCCAAGCAAAAGTATTTTTAATGAAGACTATTTAAAAATATTTTATTTATTCATTTTCAAGCAGATACATATAAATATATATATAAATATATATATATATATATATATATATAGAGAGAGAGAGAGAGAGACAGAGACAGAGAGAGAGACAGAGAGAGGGAGAGACAGAGAGAGACAGAGAGAGAACTCCGGGGCCACCACCTTGTGGGTCTGGCTTATGTGGGTACTGGGGAATTGAACCCCGGGCCTTAGGCACTGGAGGCAAATGCCTTAACTGCTGATCCATCTCTCCAGCCCTGAAGACTATTTCTTAGGCAAGTGTAAAAGGGTTAAAAGTTCTGTGTGTGAGCAGAGGCAAGCATACTCATGGTACTGTGGACATGGTGTACCAAGTGTAGCAATTCTCAGAGAAAGGATAGTCCAGGGCTCATATGCCTAGGAGTGGCCATGCACAATAAGTAGTGGCCATGCACAAGTTCAGAAATGAGAAATTTCATTTACCTTTTGTTTATTTTTCTTTTTATTCCTCAACATAGAAAGCTTAAGTAATGCATAAGCTGTTTTTTTACAAAAGTAACAAGATTATATTTTCTACTTTTCTGAAAGAGGAATTGTTTGCAAAGTACAGCACAATGCCATTGAAGAAGCCTGAGAGAAATGTAAGCAAAAGTAATCAAGCTGAGGCATGAGATATTCAGCTATCTTGACTAATAAAAAGAGCAATTTTATTTGATCTGAGTGTTTCAATATTGTTAATTACATTTGATAAATCCATACTCATTTCCTGTCATGTACATATTTAAGTGATAAAGTCATTTTTCTTATAAGCTATTTCCCAAATCATCAGAAAGTCAATGCTCTAAGAAGTAAAAACAAGGACAGGCATTTGAAAGTCTGATGTAAAAGACTATCTCCAAGTTGGAGATAATGCTAATGATGAAACCAACATGCTAGGATCTACCACTGAACTACCTCCCCACCCCTAGGAAATGCTTTTATTTTTTAAATGCTGTTTTTGTTCACAATTCATCTAATCAAAAGCTGGCTTGACTGTGGTTATATGTATCTAAGAACTTTAAGAGTTTCAAAGTAAGTCATTCATACCATGAAATTAGCAGACAAGTTCAAGATTTTATCATTAGTACTCATGATTATTACTACAGGGTATGTCTAGGTTTTAAAATTCATTTTTAATGGCAAATATAGCTCCCTTCCCTCAAATAGAACATTTCCTTTTTATGTTCACTAGGAAATCAAACTGTTCTAGGCAGTAAGCATGAAGGTAGGTATGTCAGTGTTGACTCTTACTTCATTACAATAACAGAAATGAATACAATTTATATCCTCCAAATGAAGCCTGTATCTTTCTTGGGATGAAGGTACACTAACCTTAGAGCACAAATAACTCCTCTAGGTTCACCCGTGCTGTGTTTGACAGGACTGTCAGAAATATTTTGCTAACATATGACCTAAACAAATATTCACTCTGACACCTTGAACCTCTTGAATTGGATCGTTCTCACAGTGGATCCTGTAGCTAGGGGTGTATGCTGCCCCCCCCCCCCCAGCTACAGCCCCATGTTCATTCTGTTTGTAACCTCACTCTTTTCAGCATTTTCCTGTAGACAATTTATTTCCCCTCTAGGATCACTTTATTGTAGCAACTATGTATGTATCATCAAAGTTTCCCAATATTTTAAATTTGATTTGCTTCACACTGGTGACTGAAAAATCAATTCATTTTTTTGCCTACATTTCCCTTTATTTTCTAGCTGACCATAAATACATTCTATTTTATGATACTTTTTGCACTGATTTTAATGAAAGTGACACCAATGTCAGTCTTTTTAATCAGCCAGGCAATATTTCCAAATTGTGGATTTTGTGGAAAGTATAAACAAGCAACTCCTGGATCGATATATAATGAAATATAAAGCAAATAAAGGGAAATAGTATTTTCCGGTGACATCTCACGTTCTGTTGCTTATTTCACTTAAAATATACATGCACATTCTAGCCAAATTTGTTATCTGCGGATTCAGTAAGCAAGCCTGCCTCAAAAATATGATGGAGAGGCATCAAGGAAGACACCTCTGGCCACCTGTCCAGCCATGTTCAGATGAACACACATGCACACGTGCACACACACACTCATGCAGGAACAAAAAGAGACTGCATACATTTCTAAGAGAGAGAAAAAAACCTGTCCGAAATACTTTAAATCAAGTGCTCTCACCAAAGTGAAGTTGGTTCCTTTATTTTCCAAATAGAATCATGTCCCCTATTTTGATTTATATTTTCCTCGAGGGGACTGTGCACCCTAACACCTGAGGGGTTCCTGGAAAGATTGTGGGATGAACAAAAGAGAGAATAAAAGAAAAAATATGCACTTGAAGGTTTTCATGTGTGTCCTTGGAGTAAGGTATAATGATGTATTATTCTCCCTTCATTATTTATATCACACTTCAGCTGGTTATTTTCTTTTTAATCATACTACCTGGTTTGTACAGCCATTTCACTCTGCAAAATTTGGCCATATAGTTTGAATTATTACTAGCTGTCATGGTTTGATCCAGGTATCCCCCACAAACAAATGAATGTGTTCTGGTAGATCGATCCTCAGCTGATGACAGTTTGGGTTTTATAACCTCGATGAAGCTGTGTTGTTGGGGGCGGGCTTATGGGGGTTATAAGCCAGCTTCCCCTGGCCAGTGTTTGGCACACCTTCCTGCTGCTGTTTGCAGTGCTGTGGTGGAGGTGATGTCCACCCCTCTGCTCATGCCATCGTTTTCCCTGCCAGGATGGAGTCTCCCCTTGAGTCCATAAGCCAAATAAACCCTTTCCTCCACAAGCAGCTTGGGTTCTTTCTGTGCAGCAACTAGAAAGCTGACCTCAACACTAGTAATTAGCACACTGCCAGTTTGTACAGGACAGGAGGAGACAGAAAGTTGGCCACACTTTTCATTTAATAATTAAATTGTGTAGCATCTGCATGTATGTAAAAAATTGGGTTCTATCAGAGATGACCAAAGAGATGAGAATACCTTTCTTCTGAATGTAAAAAGATAGCAAAATATCGTGTCGTCTGATCCATTTCCTCATTTCTGGGCAGCTGCTTTCTCATACTGTGCCATCTCCTGCAGAAAACAGATCTGGCCACCCAACTGTCACTTAGTTTTGATCTCACACTTGTTGAAAAGCATTTCCCTCAGCACAGTGTGTATTCAGTGATCATTTCCAAAGGAATATAATTCTGTTTGTTTTCTTTGGCAGGGGCTCTTGGGGTAAAAATATTTCAGGAAAGAGAATATTGTGTCCAAATGACCTGAATGCAAGTTTCATCTCTGTAATTTATTAATAGGATAATTTTTCATCAAATGTTTCATTTTTCATGAAAAATGGAGATATTAGAACCTAGCTCATAGAGTTCTTTTTAAAAAATCTGACATGAAGACCGTGTCTGCTATAGAACACAGCAAGTAACTGCTTTTCAGTACTATTGGCTTAAATCCATTCTGTGGAAGACAAATTCAGACTATCAGTCCTCACAGGTTCATACTTCTTTTAACAAATTGAGGTTCATGCTTTACTTTTGCTATTTATTTAAAATGGAAAGAATCTTTAAAGTGGGCTAATCCATATGAAGAAGCATTTGAGTTTAGCCTCGAAAGCAAGAACCAGGTCTTGCTTGGGCAGAGCCAAGGACAAAGTCTGACACATATTTCTCAAATCAAACTGAATGCTGGACATGTTGTCTCATGTCTGTAATCCTAGCAGTAAAGAGACGGAAGCCGAAGGATCAGAACTCTGAAAGTAGCTTGGGCTATATTAGTGAGACCCTATCTGAAATAAAACAAGTGGTTTTTTAAAATCAAAATGATCCCACACTCCACTGGAGATTCTGTTTGTATTTTTCAGAATTCAACTAGAACTGTGGACAACTGAACACCAATTGGACCTGAGTTGATGGAGGACACCCAAGCAGGAGATGAGCCACCTCAAACTCAGCATTTAGAGCCCTAACACAACCTCTAAGGAAGTGAGATGATGAGCAAAAGAGCTGTCCTCACAGCAAGGCAGAGATCCTAAGGAAGGATAATGGAGATAGACACCAATGGTGCCCAAAATAGTCCAAAACACAAATTCAGCGACTCTTAAAAACCTAATAACTATGCAAAATTTAAATTCACCCACTATGACTCAGGGAAATTTGCGGAAGAGGGGGGCGGAAAGAATGTAAGAGTTATGGGGGGTGATAGTATCTAATGCATGAAAGGGTATGTCATTTTGAAAAAAATTAAGTTAATTAACACAATTTTGGTTATACTGGGAAAACAACTCAGGGAGCCTCACATAAGAGGCTTAATTTCTATGCACACCAGGACAGTTTTCAAATAAGTACTTCAACTGGCTTTTCAAAAGCTAAATAGGTTGGTGGAGATGGCTTGTCTCTTGTAGGTGTGTGAGTGTGCATGTGTGCGCATTCATGTAGATGTTTTTCCTTTTGATTCAAAATTCAGCTGGTGTCCTTGGGAACACAGAAACATAAAAACAAGAGTCACTAGAAAATCCTGAAGGATTTATGGATTCGGGTCATAGGCTTCCAGTGTCTTCCATTATCTAGTGAATATCTGACATCCCACTCTGAGGGGAAACTGTGTGTACGATATCTATTTGCAGAAGTTTACTGTAAGTTTTGTGAGAAAATGAATATTTTATAAATAATAAAATATGTACTAGTCCATTTGTATACACCTGCATACCATTTCTATACTTCTGTATCTTCAGTGTCACTTGCTACTTCTTGCAAAATTTGCTATCAATTTTTATAATTTGGCTACCAACCGTAGTGTCCTAAACTCAGATCACATACAAAACACTTGATTATTACCAAGCAAACAGCTCATGTCAGTGGCCAATGAGTATAGTTCCAGCATAAACATTGGCTGATCATTTTGTTTGTGTTTAACATGTAAGACCAAAGTGGAAAAAAAAAAAAAAACAAAAACAACCCAAGTCAGAACTTTACTCATTCATCAATGATGTGACATTTATGGAGAATTGAAAGAGCGCTTTCAAATATTCAAACAATCCTCAGCTTTTGTCACTCATAGTGTAAAGTTTAGACCATTTATAAACTAGTACTTGAAATGAAGTTTAATTTGCATTGATAAAATGCTCTCAGTGATGTAAGTCTAGACAAGCCCACAGCTATTGTGAGCTCTGTCTACAGCATTTCCAGCTTCTGTGGTGTAAATATTTTTATAGCGATGAGTTTCATGCTTCCGATGTACCCTCGGTGAACCCAGAGCTAGAGAGCAATGAACAATGGAACACCATTATATAGAATCTTCTCTAAACTGATACCATGAACAAGAATAACCTCAAGAGCAGAAATGGCAAAAAGTAAAGCAGGAACATCGCTGAGAAGCAGTGAGCTTTGCCAGTTACCTTCATTTCTTAACATGATTTGTTTAATTACAACACTATGTGTTAATTTTTTGTTCCTTTCTGTGAATTATGTGTGGTGTGGCTATGTGTGTGTGGCGAGTGCAGATGCGCACGGCCAGTAGAGTGTATAAGGTGTCTTCCTTGATTAAACTTATTTCCTTGAGATGGAGTCTCTCACTGAACCTGGAGTTCACTGTGTTTCGACTAGACTGACTGATGAGTGAGTTTCAGTGGTCCTCCGGTCTCTACCCCCCACCCCCTACTGTTGGGGTATAGGTGTGCACACCCAAAATTTTATGTGAGTGCTGAGAATCCAGTTCAGGTTCCCATGTTTGGGTAGCATGGGTTCTTACCTACTGAGCCATCTCCCCAGTCCTGTACGTTAATTTTTAAAATAATGACTATGTTTAACAGCCAACTTTCTAAGTTCCTGAAAATTTAATAATTTGTTCCAAACTTGTTCCAGCACACCCAAAGTTCTCCCTTAAAAGCAGCAGTCTGGGTCTATCTAGCTTTATCTAGAAATAAGTAAACTTAGCAAATCTTTGGAAGTGACTAGTGCCTCTAACTATAAAAGCTGGACCAAAAGTTTCTTCTTAGATGTGTCTTCTTGAGAATCAGAAAAATAAGTGTTCTCCATGCACTTTGCAGTGCATAGATTGCAGTGCACAGCATGCTCAGTGTCTACTGTGAACTCACTGTGGCTCCTGAGAGGAACAATTATGATACTTGTCAGATTTTTAACTGAATGTTTGGTAAGCCCTGAACATGAAACTGATCTGACTTTGTTTGAAAATGTTCTAGGATAGTTTAGGGAAGAGCCCGATCATACTTTGGCACGAGAACATAACTGGACCCTCGGGACAGGGTGCCATTTAGTCTCACAACCCAAACCAACCCATCCCATACAAGTTCAGAGTGCAGTAAGGCGCAGCCAGAGAAGGTAGTAATTAGTGCTGAATATCTTCCTCTCTAAGCCGTGATTGAAGTAATTCAAATCACTTTCATTGTTTACAGACTAAACATGACCTAATCTGCTCGTAGTGATTAGAAAAACGATCAAAGTTACATATACAAAATAATCTGAAATAATGAAGTAATTACCCTGTGTGAGGGTCTTTGCAGAACAGAGTGCTCATGACTGAAACAAAGGTTTCCCTTGCTTTTGATTTTATTGTGTGTTAAATTTCCTACATTGCTGCCTCCACCTCAGACTTTACCAGTAGCAGGAAACCTCACATGTCAGGAAACTAATTGCTTGTCTGGAAAAAGTGTTGGCAGGTGAAATGTGATCAGGACGGAGCAGGAAATACCAGCTTGGCTAGAGTGCAGGTGAGATTTGTAAGCTAAAATGGAAATTACCCAGAGATGAAAGATCTTCAATTCTCGTAATAAAAATAAGACATTCTGGGGGTGGGGAAGCCACTCTCAGACCATGGTAAAACATCTAGAATGTAAAGAACAATGGGCTTCTCTTTAATCATCAACTCCATTTAATTCCTTAAATTAGAATTCTTCTGATCTGCAGATAAATTCAACCCTCATCTCCCTTCATTCCAGCTTTTCACAAGTCAGAAAATGTTGTGTGACTAGCATATCATAATGTAGGGTTTTACAAAGCGTACCTGTCCACTGAGGGCAGAGAAGGAAGCCAATGAAAACAGTGAGTTCAAAGCAGAGAAAAGCAGAATGAAAAGTCATGGGAGAAAGCACTTGGATGAGCATACAAGAGAGAATAGATAAACATAGGGAAGGACTTGCTCCCAACAGATCACAAACTACATGCTGCGAAATATGAGTACTTGGACATATTTGAATATTTGACTAAACTAAGTTTTCATCTTCTGGAAGCATGAGAGACAGGAGAGGAAGGGCACATCCAATGCAATGCCTTTTAAAATGTAAGTTTTTGAAAGTTATCAAATATATTCAATTAACTCACGTGAAGCACCAGAGCACTAAATTGAATAGACGTTCTGAAACTCCTAATGTTTTCTTAATGGGAACACAGAAGTACTAAATCTTCTTAGCTTCCCAAGACTTGGTATAACCTGGCTCTGTAGGAATCCATAGCCATGTCCAGGTTCTAGAGAGGCTGGGAAGCTCCACTTTTCAAATGACAGAGTCATTGAAAAGCAATCTGGACATTGGGCATATGATTTATAATAGATTACACGGAACAAATTATAACAATAATGTTAATAAAAAGCCGGCAAGAAAATGATTAAAACAATGTTGTGCTGAAGAAAATGATTTCCTACCCTGCGGTCAAATGCTTTTCCCCACTCACTGGTACATTTAAAACTAACTGAGGCAGGGATTTGGGGGCTATTAAACACTTCTACCACAACAACATCTTAGCTAGAAAGAAGTCTGGTTTCATGTTTGTTACCTACAAAGAGACTGAGGTTGACATTGAAATGGCCACGTATCGGAATTCTAATAAAGAATTCCCATCAATGGCTTCTGGAAACAGGAAGCATTGCGTTGTCTTTTCATTCAGATAAATCATTTAGCTTGACCTAACACTCTTTGAATTTTTAAACTCTGTTGTGCACACTTCCTTTGTCTTTCTTATTTCTTTTCATTTTATTTTTTGGTCCTTTTGTCTGGGCTGATTTCAAGATGGAACATAGAAAAATGCATTAAAAATAAATGCAGTATATTTTAGGATGCCCAAAACGACTTATTCCCAAAATCATAAAATAAGAATTATCTTCCCAGAAACTTAAAATAACCTCAACTGCATGTCCTTGATTCTGTGTTGCCAGCTTTTTTTCATCAATGAATGGTGCAACGATGTCTAAAATAATACTGAAGGAATATAGCGGGAGCCAAGTTCCAATCCAGTTTTGGATTCTTCTTAAAAGAGAGTCCAAATACTGTACTAGCCATGATCAAAGTTGCCCTATCAAGTCATCTGCTGACCATAGAGCCAGAAGTGTGCCAGGCGGAGTGGCCACGTGATCTCAGATTCTCAGGCTGTTTGTCCAGACAGACTCACACTCATCTCCACACTAGATATTTTCAGAAATAATTAAATGTCCGCATGTAAGAAATATCTTTAAATCAGCTTCTTCACACAGTGTTCCTCTAATGTTTAATCAATGAGGAAAACACAGATCTCCCCACAGGCTGCAGAGCTACTGTACATCAGGTTATAGAATCACCATCTGTCCAACAAAGGCCTGCAATTGGCCACTGACTTCTAGGCAGCAGCAAAGGTCAGAAGATCTGCTTCTGGAAATGGCCATGGTACACACACACACACACACACACACACACACACACACACGTACATAGATACGTTCATAAAAAGAAGAGGAAAAGACAAGACTCAGAGGAAGAAGGGAAAAGAAAGAGAGAAAGCAACACACCTCTTAACAACAGCAGCGTTGTGATCCGTCTGGTCATGTTACCCAGTTTTGTTTATCATGAAAAGATCCCATTAATGCCTCAGCCCCATCAAACAGCAGACCAAGTCCATGAATGGCACCTATCAGAGCCCAGGGTAAATCCAATGATTAGAGGGAATTTGCCAAAGGGCCTTTGTAGCTGAGAAAAATGCCTACTCTGGAGAGGAATGCAGAAAATTCCTGGGAGCACAGGCCCCTCTTTGTTGGCAGTCTGGCGGTATTCTGGAGCAAATAAAGGGACAAAAATGGGATCTTAGATGCAATGAACATTTGAAGAAAATGGTTTTCAAAGACCTCCTTGAAACATTCCTTTTAACTGCCCCCTCCCCAAAAATCCCTATTACTCTGATAAAGATGAATGACAGAACTTCTGCCCAAACCCCCATTTTATAGCAGAGCATAACCTTGGCGATTCTCAGTTGGAATATAGTTTCATTGAGATCTCCTTTGTCCTGCTGAGTTTCCTGGTTAAACAGTAAACCCGAGTTAAAGCTTTACAGATAGGAATACCACACACACACACACACACACACACACACACACACACACACACACACACTCGCTACCTCAACTTTACTGCTAGAATACACTAGGATTCGCATAATGTGAATGCAGCAGGCAAGAATATAGGGAAGTATATAATACCAACGTGAGTGTGTTAACCACTTTTAGATCAGACTGAAGCATAAAAATACGTTGAGCTACTACCATTGTCTCAAACATGTGTACAACTAACCACAAAGGGAGTCTGTCAGGAAGACTAAAATCTGATGAAGAAAGAAAGATGAGGCGTAAGGACCCTAGATATCAGTAAGCTATGCTTAGGTTTACATCTGCACATGCAAGTGACGTTTGTTGGAATCCCTAACATAAGGCAAATAAAACAGAATGATGTTGCTTTAACCATTCAATGGCTTAAGTCTGGTAGATCACTATTAGACCTCATTTAGTATGCTTTCTCTGGTATAATAGAGGATGACTCAGAACCTTAAGAGACAATGTACCTTAAATTTTCTTTTCTAAACCGAAAGACTTAGGTAGTCCTCAGCAAGGCATTCCATACATCTGAGTTTCTCATTTTTCTCAAAAGAACCTCCCCCCTTCCTAAGGCCCAAACAATTTTAATGACTTTTCTGCACAATGTGCCCCTAAGTGTAATACCTTTCCCCATAAATCTTGTTATAGACTTATTTTATGTTCCATTTTAATGTTTGCTGGGTTGAGGGAGAAGCAAAGTAATAATCATGTAATTCTACTTGAAGGTTTTCCTCCCCTTTCTCCTGGGCTGAAATCTAATAAAATATTATTTATTTGCATCTTTGGAGAGCTATTCACTAACATTTTTCAAAATTGTAGTAAAGTGGTTGCAAAGGTGGTGTCTTTATTGCTTTGCAAATGTTGTTCATTTTACTATTTGTTTTAAATGCCATTTTACTGGTACCAGTGGCCTTACATTATACAACTGAACTGTGGTAGGATGCCGTTTGGAATATACACAGCAAATGCAAACCTCTGGACTGTGTTTCTCCGTATTCACTCCATGTTTGCCCATATAACCATATAAAACACGCTCCCAGACTTCCCTTCCAAATAATTGAGCATACATAATTGTGGGGTTATTGCACCCCTGTTTACAGCCAACCTTGCTCTTTCTAAGAGTTACTCCAATAAGTTTCTACCCGGGGTGTGCTCCCATAAAGTTTATACATCTGTGACAAAAAGAGAGGTCAATTTTGCTTTTGCATAATTAAATATATAGTTTTGCAAACACTAATGAATACGATACTTTCTCAGCATATATGATGGCTTAAGAACAATTGACAGACTTTCCTGGTGTATTTCGTAAATTTTCTCCTATGTCTGGACTGACAAAGTTTTACTATTAGAGTGCTTTTTTTCCAATGTAAAAAAAAATCTATTTGAAAGAAATGTCCAGAGCAGAAATAAATTTAAGCACAGAATGAAATAAATGCTTTGAATGACCCTGATTCAGAATTCCCTACCAATGAAGAGTACCTCTCCACCGCTGTGGAGTTCTCTGAAATCTTGCCAAAGGCATAAATCCTGAAAACATCTTCTAAAAGATAAGAATGAGCTTGGAAAATGGACCATCAAAGAAATATGCAGTGCCAATAAAATAAACCACACACATATACACAATTTATCAGATCCTCTTTCCCCAACCTAGCAGATGGTAACAGTTTTAAAACTAAATTTTTCAAGCAGCAATCTTATTTCCTATTTTAACCAAAATCCTTAGCATGTTAAAAATAAATGCAGTGAATATTATATAAACACCAGAGACACATAACCATGTTCACATTAAGCTTAACAACAGAAGATATAAGAATTGTAAAATTTCAAAAACATAACACCAACCTTGAGTTATGCAAGGTTTTTTGACTTAGATACCACGTATTTATAATACTTTAAAAGTATTATAATTCTTTAAAAATTCCACTAAAAATCATCACTAGGACAGAGTGTGCAAAGCCCAGCATCAATCCTTCCTCTTCAAAGATTCAACCTCCTGATATCTTTCCATTTTGGTCTTCATCTCCACATTAGACCAAATAACTTTTGTCACTTAACTCTTGGGACAGCCGTGACTTGACTCTCACTCCTCAGTGACTTCTGGGACAGTTCTAACTACGAGGGCAGACTTCAAAGAGAAGGTCCTTAGGAGACATTGCTTTTTGCCACTGTCACATTGGCTAAGAATGTAAATCTCAAACAAGAAAGCAGTTTGGAAAACAAGTCCTACTTTCCAAGTAGGTAAGTGGATTGAATGTGACCTTTCCTTGGAAGCTTCTTT
Organism: Zapus hudsonius; assembly: GCA_004024765.1. Lineage (NCBI taxonomy): Eukaryota > Metazoa > Chordata > Mammalia > Rodentia > Dipodidae > Zapus > Zapus hudsonius. The sequence goes on from PVHP010003460.1 coordinate 57,525, forward strand.
TTCAGTGTGTTCGACTTTTATTCTCAGTACAAGTCACATGGATCGAGTAAAAGGTATCTGCTCTTTGCAGATGTATTCCCTTACACAGTTGAACTGTGGAGTGTCCTATCATGGCAGATCTCATCATGAAACCACTGAATGCTTGGGATTTTCGTGGTGACTGTGTCTTGTGAAGAGATGGTAGGTGTTGCTATGAACAAAGAGGGTCTTGCTATGGCCGTTGAGGGTCCCCCTGTATTAACAGCAATTAAAGAGCTGAGATGTAATTTCAGCCTCCTTCTTTCAGGACCCTGCCTCACCTTCAACAGGAAACAGGGCCTGAGTCAGTGGGGCATGACTATAACAGGAGTCTGTGACAGGAGTTCGGGGCAGCCATCAGTATAAATCTGTCATAGACACACTCGCAGAGGAAGAAGGCCTTCCATACACTGCAGTCTTTACACTTTTTGATGCAGATACTGATTTATGACACACGGGAAGCAGAGAGCCTTTGAGCCAAAGGGGCCTTGTGAATCAAGGCCATTTTGTAGGTTTTTGCCAGTGCAAAAGAGCTACACATTCATAATTGCACTTGAAGTCAATCTCCTTCCAGCCCCGGGAGGCAGCATCATTCGATTGAAATAAAACCGAGGACTTTTCCTAACAGCTGGCCAGTTCGAGTTTTAACTTTAACAACAGGATGAATGGACTGAGGACTGTGGAAGGAATCAAACAGTGCTAGGCAAGTCTCTTAGAGACCCTCTCCCCAACGATGCTGTCCTACGCATCAAATTCACCCCAAGATGATGGACTCTACTCTGAAGGGTTTCCTTACTTTGTTCACCCACAACCAGAAAACTCTTTCACCAAGACCCTTAAAAATGACACAGATGAGGCCTGAAGAAAATGTCTTAAATGTTTCAGACAAGCAAAGGGAAAAAATAAAAGAGAGAAGCCAGCTAGCAGTAAGTGAAAAAGCAGCTCAGAGTTGGTGTTAATTAATTAAAAACACAGCTTCGAAGCATCTCTAATAGAAGACTTCCTCCATGCAGCTAGTATCTGATTCAGGGAGTGACTCAAGCAATAAAATCACAGTTGGGACAACTGTTGTGGTGCTGGCAGGCCAAGTTCAATATTTTCCCTGTGAGGCACGCCTGTACTATAAAAAGAATGTGATGTTTGAAAATGAGTGTCTCTGCTCTGTGTGTGCTGGCATTAAAAGCCTCTCCCAGCCCTCCTGCCACATTTCAAGAGTACAGTATGAATCACCATCATGTGACGAATACCCCCTTGCCAAATTCTTTCATGCTGCTACGACGGTGCATTCCCTCTTAGGTCTCTGCCAGCCGCTCTGTCTCCTGGCCAAGGCCATCGTTGTGAGTCCTGGTGGAGAGGCAGGGCTCCCTGCTCCAGATTTACTAGCCAGGAGACAAGGAGGCGCGGGAGTGTAAACACTCTAATGGCTGATTTGATGAAGTGGGCAGCAGAGGACAAAAGTCAGCTGAGAGATGGGGCTGTGGAAGAGAGGTGAAAGACACAGCAAAGGAAGCAGTGTTTGCAGAAGGTATTCTCCGTTGTGCTTGCATGGGATTGAGTTCTTGAAATGCAGGCTCTCATCTAATTCTCCTAACAAAGGATCACAGGCATGATGGACGAGGAACCTGAAGGTCACGGTCTTCAGTTAAGCAAAGCATGACTGGCCGTCAAGCTAGGGTTGCTGTCTCTCCCCTCTCAATCTGCTACCTGACTTTTCAACTTAAACTTGGAGAAGTCAGAAAACCACTGCTCTCCTGTCTTCTTCATACTTAAGCTGTTCTTTGAATGAACATGTCCATGTGACCACTTTCAATAGGACAGACATATGGCAGTATTTGTCAGCCGTTAACAGTCTTAGAGTCACAATCTTCACTACAGAGCCATCCTCCTGCCTAACCATACTGTTCCAGGGTCACGGTGGGAACCGCGGGAGTGTACAGAGGAAAATATTATTGTAGTCCAACATCATGAATCATTACTGATAGAGCCACTCAGAGTTTATCCCCTACTTACAAGTGCATTTCCTTTGTGTTCCTTTATTGCTCTGCTTAGCTACACATTAATTGACTTGCCAGTTTTCTGGCTGAGTTTCTGTAAGCCTAGCACTGTCTGGCCCCTGAGAGGCTGAAATGGATCATGAAACCAAGAAGCTTGTTTATCCAGGTTTTTCCAAATGGCCTGTTAGGTACAAGGGGTTGGAACCCAAAACAGCCTTTTACATCAGAAAGACAATGGCTCCAATGGATAGATAAAGAAAGTTCCAGGCTCGAGACATGTGGAAGTAAACATAAAAGAAGCAATCAAATGGACCTTTCTATCTTTTCTTAACCTAACCTAAGAAAAATTCAGCATTTATGATGTTCTCATCATGCTGAAAGCAAAATCTTACATGGTGGTGGGCAGAGATGATGCTCATGGCATATGTACCTAGTGTAAGACAGTTGTGTGATATGGCTGCCGAATATTTATTTAAAGTCTTTTTGGGTATGTCTGTTTATATGTGTGTGCTTGTATGTATGCATGCTTGTATGCGTGTGATCGTGTGGGGAGGGGAAATGGTGAGGAGGCTAGAGGTCAATGTCAGGTGTTTTCTTCTAGTGCTTTCCACTGTATTTACTTAAGATATGGTTACTCCCTGTGTTCAGTGATGCAGGTAGACCAACTGGCCAGCAAGTCCAGAGACCCTCCTGTCTCCATCTCCCGAGGGCTGGGATTACAGGCACATGTGGCTTTTTACACCCAGATCTTTAGGTGGATGCTGAAGATCCGAATTCAGGCCCTCAAGCTTGTGTACCAGGCATTTTATCCACTGTACCAACTCCCCTCCTTACCCAAGGTGACCAAAGTGGAATATGTGGAATAAGACTAGACAGGAGCCTTGCTCTTCTTTCCACTACTCAGTGCCCAAGAATATATTTACGAAGGTGAAGCAAGACTCTGAAAGGACTCAAGCCAAGACCTATTAATTTATTCACTCCACCATTCAGTCAACAAGCATAAATTGTCCAGTAACTATGTTGTTGGATATACAAAGATATATTAGATACAGTCTCTGTCTCTTGGAGCTGAGATTATTGGGCTAATGCAGTATTTTAAGTTAATCACTTAAATAATTGTGTATTCACTTGGCGATATAATAAATTTTGGGATTTTTCCTTGCTTAGTTCTTTTGCTGGTAAGATGGTAATATGATTTTTGTAAATTTGTGGTTTTACCCTTTGTGAGCTGGTGATGTGATGCTGCTGTTTCATGGACCCTTATTTTAGCAATTGTGGAATAAATAAATGTGGGTAAGAATGAGTAGGAAAGGGAGCTTGGGTTTTCTTTAGAGAACAAGGCAGAAGAATTGTTTTCAGAGTGGCCTGCCATCTAAGTGGGTAAGGACATGGGAACACGTGATAAAGTAATGTGTTGGAAAGCAAGCTGTCCTGCCTGGTTCTCATTTATCAGCTGTTGATTTCTCCAGCAGGTTACGGTATCTCCATGTGTTTTGCTTTTTTTCATCAGCAAAAGAGGATGATCGTAATGTTTACCTCATGGAGTTATTTCACGAAAGAAATATTGTTCTCACAAAAATCCTATTAAATACTTTCCCATGACCTAAACCACTTTCCAACCCACATTTGTCAACAACTACTCACCTACTTATAAAATCACAGTTCAATTCACTCGCCATTTTGGAAAGCTGGGATATTTGGTCGGATATATTGTTGGTTGCTTGTACTGTGTTTTTCACTTTGCATTTTGGAAGTGGAAACTGTCTAAATCTACCTAAATTCACCTATTTTTATCTACACACATGTATATTTGCTTCCTAGATATGCATTGACTCTACATGTATTACAGAAGGTCACCTGTAGAGCATGTGTCAGCCCTCTCGTTCAGGCATGCTAGAAGCTAATAAGGCAAAGGTATAAATAAAGTTTTATTCAAAGGCTTCTTAAGCCAATATCTGTGACTCATCCTCCCCCCCACACCCAACTCACAAATGCTGTGGGAAAAATAGCAATAACTTTAGGAACACTAAAGTGTGCATGAGCATGTGTGTCTGTGTAGATGAGCGTTCCAGAAAGGAAACACCAACAAAAGCCTAATGGGGTGACTCCTTGGGGTCAAATACATGGAAAGAACAACTAGAATAATCAACTCAAACATTTTGGTTTAAAAAACAAACATGTGACAGGGGACCATGGATAGCCTAGTATTCAGCCAGGTTCTCCTGGCCATGCCTCTGGTAAAAAGCTTATTATGCCAGCCTATACGGCTACAGATATCTTATCATAGGTATGCTAATGATTAGACTCCAAAGAATATTTACTATTTAATTATTTTACTATTATAAGTTAAGATGTAGGGCTGGGGAGATGGTTCAGTGGTTAAGGCGCTTGCCTGTAAAGTCAAATAACCTGGGTTCAATTTCACAGTTCTCAGATAAAGCCAGATACACAAAGTGGCACATGCATCTGGAGTTCATTTGCAGTGGCTAGAGGTCCTGGAATGCCCCTTCTCTTTCTCTCTCTTCTTGCAAATAAATAAAAATATTTAAATAAAAAAAACTGCTCTGGTCTCCCTCCTGACATTCACTTTTTTAAAAAAAAAGTCAAGATCTGTTGTTCGCTACAGTTTTACAAACTTCACAGATTGTAAGTATTGTGTAAGTAGTTTTCCTCATCACCTGCCACACAGTGACTCAGTGCCATGGCAATGTTGAGAAGAGTAGGCACACAACTTGGAAAAGGGTGGGCAAAATAAAGTTTGCTTTGCCTTCCCAGAACTGCCCTTAGAGCAAGTTATCAAACTCTTCCATTTGTGAAATTCCAAACTAAAACACCACCCGTTACTCCAGGGTCCATTGGTGTAATGAACTGTTTTTAGAAAAGGCATCATTTAAATTGCCAAATAAATGCAGTTGAAGTAACTGGCCTTCAACAATCCTGGGCCAAGGGGAATATGTATCACTTTCTAAATGACCTTAAAGTCATTAAACAGCCCAAGAATTCCATAACCTATAGTCTGGAGAGCCCTTTTTCCTTATTAAGGGGCACCTGGGAAGGCTATGAATAAGACAGGAAATGAGGAATTCAGTGGACTATGCCTTCAAATACCGAGTGTGTTTATGATAAGGCAGAATGAAGGCCACCACTACTGGTTGGGTCTTGGCCAGTGGGTTGAGAAACTTTGAATTCAGTGGTGTGCTAGGGTTGGTCATGCCCTGTGAGAAAGATGGATCAAAAGAAGCTCCCCACGAGAAGGAGAGACCCGGGGCCGAGCAGCTTTAACTCAACCGTCAAATGGAGAGAAGTCTCAGAAGAGCCAGAACAGCCCTCTTATGATTCTATTCAGCATCTCAACCTCTTAAAACAGTGCACCACTGATTCAGTAACCATTTTAAGAGTGGAGGATATATATACGTGTGTGTGTGTTTAAGAATATTTTTTCTTGATTCAATCTACAATGTAACTTACCAATCAGAGCCATTATCAATAGTTTTTGTCTCATTTTTGTTATCATTATTTGAAGCAGGAACTATGGGGGGGTTTGCTTGCCTTACATATATTTTTTTTCTAAAGGAAATTGGTGGGAGGTAGTGCGTGCTGTAAGGTGCACAAATGATCCTGTGGCTGCAAAGCAAGCTATTTATCCAGCGTGTTATTTATTCCCAGCAATTGTACACATTCCAGATGATGTCACCCAGACTGCGAGTGCACAAGAAAATAAGCGAATGAGACACACATTAGCTCATGTGGCAAATCACTGGGTTTGCCAAATGGAAGAGAACAAAAACTTAGAGGAAAAACATTTTGTTTTCAATCTACAAGGTTATTAATAAGACTCAGACTCAGCATTCTGTGGTTACAATTCCCAGGAAGAAGTGTCTTCTCAAGCCAAAAGAACACAACAACAAGCTTTTGTATCTCAGAAATATGTATCTCGTGGTGTTACTTAAAACCCCACTATTTATCATGAGCAGAGCCGGCTGGGCACATGTTCCTCTGAGACTTGGGCACCAAGAAAGAAAAGCTGAGAATAAATTCTACCTAATGTTATTTGTAATTCGAGTAAATAAGTTCAAAGAATGTAATAAAGACCCATTATTTGTTACAGTTCAAACCCCAAAGCTTCTCTAGATGAAATTCTAAGTAACAGGAAGCAAAACAATCCAAAAGCCACTTGCTATACTGCTAGAACACACAAGTTTCTGAAATGAGAAGGCTAGCTCTGTGAGTGTAATTTATATCCACTAGACAGAAGGAGGCAAAGTATACCAATGAACAGCAACTAAAATCAAACTCTTGGGAGGCTTATTACAATTTAGTACATATTTTATACCATTATAAGAAAATTCCAGTTTGGTGATCAGGTGTGATTAATACTTGTAATTAATTAACGCATACATGGCATATGTGCCAGGAACATTTTGAAGCACTTTACATAATTAGCTCATGCAATGATCCCAGCACCCATGATAGTGATACAAGAATGGCATTATCATTTCTATTTTGTGGCTGAGACAACAGATAGAGAGACATGTCCAAGGTCATACAAATCAAGACTACCAGCACAGAGTCATCTAAAGGAGTCCCGTCAAACAATTTCAGTGATACTAAAAATACTAAAAATATTAAGATACTAAAGCAGTTAGAAGCATAATTCCATTAGTCCATGAAAATTTGTGATGGAGAATTTCAATGAATGTTGAGCCATTCAGGCTACTTACCTTGAGGAAACCCATGTGCAGACCGACCTGAAATCACAACCTCCCCTATGGAAGAGTTGAAGTTTTGTCCTTGACAGCAAAAGGAGATAAACTTGCAAATAGGTATTAATCACTTATCATTAGCAAAATGTTAATGTTGACCAATAGCCACTAGACATGCACATGAAAAGAACCCCTTCTTGAACTCTCTGCTTTAAAACAAATGCACACATGCATGTGAAAAAGAGAACTGGTTTACTGATTTTGACTTGGGAAGAAAGGACACTGATTATTAACTGTACTTTTCTGGAAACATTTAGAATTTTGAAAGAAATGGCATTGGCAATAATGGGGTCCTACTTTCAATTTATGGGTGAGAAAACAATGACGCACAGAGGGTAATCTAAAGTTAGGTCAGGACTAAAATTGACAGTAAGGGGCAGCCAGGACATACTACAGTGGCTAAGAGCCACCTGACTTCTTTAAACTCTCCTTTCGTCATCCCCAAATGAAATTTAGTGAGATACTAGATAGAATACTCTGTGCAATGCCCTATGTCCAGTAAGAGCTGAATTAATGCTCATTGTTGCTACAGTGACAGTTCTTTAGTGATTCACAACCAATTAGTGTCTGTTGGAACAGGAGGTGAGCTGTTAGAGGAAGTGCTGTTATAAACTATTTTCATTGAGCTCCTATCCTTTACCCTTATCTGGGCCTAAGGATGCAAAAATCACCCACAAGAAGCCCTTGGCTGGTGAGAACACCACTTTGAGGTTGAACTTTTTTTTTTTTTTTTTTTTTTTTTTTTTTTTTTTTTTTTTTTTTTTTTTTTTTTTTTTTTTTTTTTTTTAGGTAGGGTTTCATTCTAGCCCAAGCTGACCTGGAATTCACTATGTAGTTTTCAGGGTAGCCTTGAACTCACAGTGATCCTCCTACTTCTGCTTCTCGAGTGGAGTCCCAGGAAGCCAGCCAGTCAGGGGTGGGGGGGTGGTGGGGAGTTCTTCCCAGAGCTGGGATTGCAGGCTTCCATCACCACACCCAGCTTTTAGCTGCATTTTGGGCATCTGAACTCAGATCCTCCCGTTTGACTCTGGAATTTCCCTGGCTGAGGTCTCTCTAGCCCTCAGTCTCATACTAATTCTCCTGTGTGCTCTGTGGTATCCTACAAAACATTTTCCTAACAGATCAGGTACTTAGGAGAGATTCTCTAGTTTTCCCATTTTACTTGCATCTCGAATTCTGATTCAAATATGACCAGGCAGCATTGACTGAAGGCTTACTATCCTGGGCACTGTGCCAAGCGCTTTGTTTACACTCTCTCCTTTAATACTCACAATTCTCGGAGACATTCCTGGAATCCCCATTTTACAGATGGACTAACAGAGGCCAGATGGATTCAGTCACTTGTTCAAGGTTACCGAATCATTAACAGAGCTATTAAAACCAAATAGCAGTCAAGACAGACCCTCAGGAGACATCATTTCCACTCATGATTGAGCCACTGCCCAGTTGTGTCACATCCCCTTCAGGCCTCAGTTTCCCGACCATGGCAGGAATCAGGTCTGTTCCAGGCTCCAGGCTCCCATGCAGCTGCCGACCCGCCTCCCCTGGCTCTGCCCTGTTTTGGTTTTGCCCTGGCAGCAGACCCAACCCAGGCTTCCTCCTTCCCTGTGTTCCTGGCTGCTTCAGCATGAACAGAAAAGGTGGGCGCAAGCCAACTGGCAGGACAGCAGAAAGAGCGGCAGGGTTCTCCCGGGAGCCCCAGAAAGGCTGGCGCAAGACCTCGCCTTTGGCCCAGTTCGTTGGCAAAGGCTTCCATGGCTTCGGTCAAGACTCCGCAGAGGTAATGAATGCTCCCTGGTCCCTTGCCAGCAGCTCGCCACCCAGGGACAGGAGTTGGGGTGCACTTACAGGAAGGGCACGTGTCAATCACACCCTGCCCCAGCTGCCAGGCTGGCCCTGGGGTGGGCACGCGCCTTGGGGAGGGGACCCCAGCAAGCTCCTCCAGCCTTTCCTGTTTTCCCCATCTCCCTCTCTCCTGGCCTCTCCCTCTGGGTCTAGGACAGTTCCAGACATAACTGGATCTTCCCACTACGAAGTAGCACACTGGAGGGTTTGTTGGAGTGTGTTTTGTTTTGTTTCGCTACTATTAGGCAAGATTGCTTCATAATCCTTTAAGAGAGAGAGAGAGAGAGAGAGAGAGAGAGAGAGAGAGAGAGAGAGTTTTAGCCCAGTCCTATTCACATATCCCACCAGCACGTGATTAAGCCAAGGATGTCACTGAGGGAAGGCAATAACCTATGCTGTGTCATTTAGGAGACCTTGGGGACAAGGAGGAGAAGCAGAGGTGGTGGCTCTTAGGCCACGTTCTTTGCAGCCTCCTTCTTTCCCTAGTTACAGGGCCGAAGGGTGGAAGGATGCCAACAGCATCTTCAATATAGCTGATCCATTGTCCCATCAACCCTGAGGCTAAGTCGTGGGACCTACTCAAACTTGCAGACCTTCTAGGAAGCAAGCTGTGCTTGCACTGTGTTTTTTAAAACGGATACAATGAATCAATATTTACTGGGCGATCTTATGGAACAGGGGCCTACCAGACACACGAACGTCTCATCTTTCACCCTGCAAGAAACATCCACCAGAAAGTTGAATGGATCCTAACATAGGGATTTTTGTTAAGTCAAAGAAACCTTATCCTCAACCCAGAGTTCCTGGATCAATGACCTCTTTCCCAATGAGAAATTCTCATTAAACATTAAACATTCACCTGGAGACCCCAGTGAGATTGGATCTGTTTCTCAGGCAAACACACCACAACATGAACACACACAGCAATCTTCTCTTCCGGCTTGTCATTCCTGCTCCCCATGACTGTGACCTTGTACCTGTCCTGTCCTTGATCTTCCCGAAATGTACATATGTAATATGAAGGGACTGTATTAGACATCACTAATTTCCCATCCAGTTGTAAGATTCTTTAATCCAAGAATCCTTGTGAGTGGAAGTTTTTAGTTCAATCTTTAAATACTAAGGGCAGCACATGCTTTGTGGTAGAAAAAAATCCCTCATTGTCAGAACCAGGTTTTCTGCAGGTTTCCTTGCTCTTCCCAGAGAAAACAAACAAACAAAACCTCCATCATTGGACTCCAGGAGTGAGCAGACAGAGTTGCCAGGGATGTGGGATGGTGGACAGAGGTTTGATTAATTTGCTTTGAGCTGAAATGCCTTGGAAGTGCTGGGATTTTCCCCTTGGCAAATGCTTCTGCCTTGAGGATCATCTCCAGTGATCAAGAGCGGGTGTCAAAGGTTTGTGAACGGATTTCAGGATGTGCAAGTGGCATCTCTCACCCTTAGCTGTCTACATTTCTCTTTTATAACCGCTGCATACTTTTGGTCAACCACTGTAAAATAAACAGTCCTTCCCAAATGTTTTTGTTTTCTTTGACAGCACAGCAATAATTCACTTGGAATGCTGGAGCTCAGAGCAGCATTTTAATGCTGCCGTGGGGCTGGCTTTTTATGATGTCTATCCATCAAGTTGTTTTTAAGTTGAAAAAAAAATGCTAGACTGCAAGGAACATAAAGAGCTTTGGAGATGTGTTAAACTTGTATCTTCATTTCCTGTTCCCACCAAAACATATTATGCTATCTAGGATATATGTGTGTATGCATAAACACATGTAAACATAGCCGCATATGCAGGCTTAATATATATCTAAAGCGTTTACTATTTTTGCATTTGAACTTCTGTCTCAAACTTGAGAAATTATGGCACAATTTTCTATCCAGAAAAATGAAGATATAAATTGAGGTTTAATTCCTGCTTGGAAAAGCTTGTGGGGATGATGTCCTAACAACTTTATTTTAAGTTGCTAAATTACTCTTGATTGTTTCCCTCCAGCTATACACATACTGCTGAAGCATAGAAAGAAAAACTGATATTTTTTGTTTCGAACTTGATAGAGTTCTGTCAAAAGAGCTTTATATATATTTTCATTTGCAGATGTATATAATAAAAGCATATACCTACTTATCATGAATGGAAGGCTAAGAAAAGAATTTGAGAAACTCCATGGGTTCTGTGCACCCTTATGTAGGACATCTTTAGAGAGGGCAACGCTTGAAGCAAGAAACTGGAGTTTAGATGGTGTGTTACATTTTAATCTTACCCACCATCCTCTCTGAGATGCTTCTGGCCTGTTCAATGGCTGGTAACTTGTGACCTACGGCCAGCATGAAGTAATCTTGCACTGAGATTAATTCCAAAGACCAGGAGTTTATTATCAGAGCCATGACACCTGCACTCCTTGAAAGTCGCCCAGATTCCTGGGTTGCCTTTGGGCTTCTCCAGCAGAGAGCAGTGAAACACAGTCAATGAACTGGCTTCTGGAATCAGGAGATTCCAACTGAAGAAAACTCAAAAGCAGAGCTGGCTGGCCCATCACACTTGCAAAGAAACTGGGTTCATGGACTTTTCAAAAGTGGATATGAATTAAAAATTTTGATATGTTAATATTATTTGCAACATTACGTATATTTAGATATTTGCATATTAGTCAAAATATCACTTGATAATAAGGGAGAGAATACAATTATTAGAAAGTGTTTTTCAAAAAGTGGCCTCTTACTTTAATTCTGTTTATTAAGTTGCTTTCGTTTGCATTTCGAAGCATGGAGAAGTCTGCTCTGGTGCCTGGCCACCCACCTTGGCCGCTCTTCATGGGTCCCTTGTTTATAGCTCAGCCAAGGCTCGGGATCCATGCGCATTCTAGCACACCTTTGCAGAGAATGTTTTAAGACTCTAAACAGTTTTCAATGGCTGTAGTTCAAAATGAGGGTCAGAGTGGGGATGTGTGAAGATGGCTTCCACGGAAAGTGATTTATGGCGTTACACATGAACTTGGGAAGTGTAACACAAAATTGTGCACCTTCCAAAACACCCGGCTACTGGTTGGAATACAGAAATGTCCTTCCTTCAATCAGTAATAGTTTAATGACAGAGAATATAAGGACGTAGAATATTTGTTTGGCTGCCCTTAAAGAAAATATACATTTTTCCCCAAACAGAAGGATGAATATTTATAACTCCATGATGTGGTACACATGATTTTACCTGTTATTTTTCAATGAAAAAGAATATAATCTATTTTTTAAGCAATACTATCAGAGAAGAGATCTAAAAACTCCAGGCAGGCCAACCAGTTTCTCTACTGAAGTGAGAGATAATACCCTGAGCATACACTACACCGACTTTTGGCCAGTGGCTGGATGAATTCCCAAGCCAGAACTTTTTTTGTATGTGTGTTTGTGTGTGTCTTCAAAGCATGGGGCTCAAATGCCAGCCTCGCCATGCAGGCTGCCAAAATCCGAAGTGAAGCATGGGGCACTACACAATAAAGGGGAGAGGTCAGCGTGGCACCATGCCCAAATAGCACGCTGTACAGCAGAGTGAACCTCTAGGAGACGGACTCACATCCAAAGTCACCATGAATTTTCCTTTCTCTCAGTGTCCAGTGTCATTTGACCTTCCCGTGGAATCTCTTCTGAGCCATTCTATCAGCCACTACTTAAAGGTACTCCTCTCCCTCTGGACCCCTCCCAAAGCCCTCTCCAGAGCACCTTCCAGCAAAAAAGAAACAGCTCCCAGCCAGGAAACTGCTTCCAGAGGGGAAACAAAGCTGCAGCCAGCACAGCCCATGGCCAAGCTTCCAGCTGCTGAAGACCCAGCAGGTGCAAAGGCAGGGCAGCTGGGAGGGAAAAAAAAACACTCCTATGCCCTGTTACTGTCTCAGCTCTTTCCTTTCCCCAGGGGCTTGAGGAGAAAACCTTCCTTTCAATTCTCCTCTCTCTCCCTTCCTAGTTTTTTCTTCCTTTTTTTTCTTATCAGTTCAAACAAGAGCAATGAATTCCTCAAGCTCACAAGAATGTGACAAGGTGTCAAGAAAGCCAACCAGGAAAGTGATGTATGGCCCAAACACTTCCCATAAATCATTTTATAGCCAGGGCGAAAAAGAATGAACCAGCCACCCAGAGCTCAGAGAGAGTGCTCCTGTCACCCTCAAATATTTGCACCAGGATCCAGCTCCAAAGCCTTCCAGGCAGCTCACTTGTCTCCCCTACCCCTCAAGCAGCTGTCCTACTCAAGGGATAAGACAAGTTCTTTCCCCTCTGTGTCAAATACTGTGTGTAAAGGGTGGAGAATTATTATATATTTTAATGTGCTTTAGAGACATGTGTTTACATGGCTTTCCTTGAGGCTGTCTGGAAAGGTCTATTTGAAACCTTAATTTCAAAGTATGATAAATAGAAAAAGCATTTGCTCTTAGGTTAAACTGTGATTTTAGAAAGTTTGGCCTTAAGTGGTGAATGATTTTCAGGCTTTAAAACTCAGAAAGCAAAGCCAAGAGGCAGAGGCAAGTGGATCGTGAGTTCAAGGGCAGCCTGGGCCAAAGAGCAAGACCCTTGTCTCAAACAAACAAAAACCCAGAGGCCAGAAATTGTTTGGCCTGCTTTAGGGTGATATGAAAAGAAATAGAAAATTATTAATCTTGAATCCCTTTGTGGGTTCATCAGATCTGGTTTTCTTGAAAGAAACCTTGAATCCGGAGTTGTGTACAAGCTAAAGTTGAGAGTGGAACAGAGGACCATTCAGCTTTGCCATATGCAAAGTAATCTACTAAGGCTGCTTTAAGGTTGTGGGCAGCGGGGAATTGGGGATAACAACTCATTGTTTGCCCACTAAATATTGTAACTCATTATGGACAATAAAAAAAGTCAGTAAAAAAAAAGTAATCTACTAGCAGATACAAAACTACCATTTGATAGTTTTTTCTGTCAAAGTTTTCACAAGTCTAACTGACTTATATTCTTCACACAGTGTTTTGAGAAGGAGTATATCATATAAATTCTTAATGCAAAACTCCTGAAAATATTTAAATACAAATGATTGGCTAACTTTGCAGCAACTTAAGTTTCCATTCTGTCGAAACCATAAGACAGGATTTATAATTGCTTTTAAAGTACCTTAAATACACAGTGAGGCTGAGTATACCAGCTGAGTGAACTATTTGTAAATATCAATTCATAATATACTTCACTGTAGCCACTATCTTCCTATATGACAAGTTTAGGAGAAAAATAAAGATCTTCCAAAAAAACAGTATTGTTAAAAACTAAAAGAGAGAGAGAGAGAGAGAGAGAGAGAGAGAGAGAGAGAGAGAGAGAGAGAAAGAGAGAGAGAACTCCCTAATTCCCATGATAATGAAGACCATGGTCATCTTGGTGGTTTTATTTCTTCCCTCCAAGTACTGTTCTTTCAAAACAAAAAGTTCTCAGAATGACTAGAGGAACCTTGTTTCCTCTATAATGACAGAAAAGTAGTCCAAATTAACATATAAAATAAAAAGAAGCACATCTATCAAATTAGTTGTTCAGACTGTTGATTGAAGTTAGTCTTAATATTAAAAAATACACATGAAAATTTCATGAAGGATTCTTTGAGGCACCTAATTTGTGAAATAATGAAAGAAGGGGCTATTATAAACTGTCATTCTTAATGACTACAAATAGATTAATTTAAAAGAATATCATTTAGGGCTGGAGAGATGGCTTAGCAGTTAAGATGCCTGCAATGCCTAATGATCCAGGTCTGATTCCCCAGGACCATGTAAAGCCAGATGCATAAAGTGTCGCATTCATGTGGTGGAGTTTCTTTGTAGTGGTTAGAGGCTCTGGCATACCCATGTTCTCTCTCTCTCTCTCTCTCTCTCTCTCTCTCTCTCTCTCTCTCTCTCTCTCTCTCTCTCTCTCGTTCCCTCTCCTTGCAAATAAATAAGATATTTTAATAAAAGAACCTCATTTACTGATTCTAGAACAGAACTACTCAACTGAATGAAATAACCTGGCTATTAGTGCTAGTAAGACAATGAAATAAGTGAGTGCTGTGTCTCTGTGATTCACTGTGGTGTGGGAATAAAAATTTAATTTGGGGGTTTAAGTGGTTAAGCTACTTGCCTGCAAACCTAATGACCTGAGTTTGAGTCCCCAGTACCCATGTAAAGCCAGATGCACAAAGTGATGCATGCATCTGGAGTTTGTGTGCAGTGGCTGGAGGCCCTGGTGCGCCTATTCTTTGTCTCTCTGTCTCTCTCTGCTTGCAAATAAATTTAATTATTTTTTCATTTAATTTGAGGCTACATGGTAGGAATTACTTCTTGTATTAAATATTAAATAATACATAATAGAGAATACATATTAAATGCTACTTAACATATATTTTTCTTTTGAATTTTATATGTTTATGTTTTAAACAAAACAATACCTATGACAGCTACAGCGTCAAGCTACACAGTAGTTCTAAAGTAGTATTACTACAAGGGAGGTGAGAATAAAGAGAAAATAAAAGGAGTGCATTCACTCTCGTGAGAGTCCAGCATCCTCGCAGTGGAAAACCTCACGGGAAGACCTGGGTCTGTTTCCAATGTGACTCTTTTCTCGAGATGGAGCCGCAAACTGGAAAATGGTGAGGAGAGGATGCCACCACCAACCATTTCATTCTATTGAAGCATCCTTGTGAAAATATTTTTTTAATTAACCATTAAGTCTCCTTTCATATCACTGAATACTTTGGTATATACTTTCACTCAATGTGTCTCAGCCAGAATAACAAAGCCTTAACTAAGTAGTAGATTTATATAGCTTTAAATTAGATATCGTTATAGACTTATCACTTTATATCTTACATCTTTATGTCATACACAATTTATTAATGTTGGTTTAAAATCTGTAAGATAAAAATGTTTTACCTTCATAGGTCATAAATGAGATTTATGAAAATGGAAGGATAAATTCATTATTATATTTTTTAATTAGCTGGTGCCAGTGGATACAGCTCAAGACCCACCTCCACTTTAATGCATGATGAAGAAAGGCCAATTAAAAAGCTAACTACAAATTTGCTTCTTATTGTTACTTCATTCATATAGCTGCAGTCAGTATGTAAAAGTGCTAGATAGTAATCCATGAAGTGGTACAAAATGATATCTCACTTCCTGGTCACTATGAATTCACATACCTCAAATTGCTTTATATTGTCCCTCATCTTTTCATGAGTGTGATGTTCTAAATTTCGTAAGGGTGGGGAGAACCCGTTAACCCTGCCCTGAATGTTAATCACCTAACTTAAAAGCCTGTCATTATTGTTGTTGTATGAACAAGACTTATTGATCCCCAATCTCTTGCCTTTATTATTACTCTTATAATTACTTAGTAACAATGGCTATTATAAAATAAAACTCACAGTTATGTGATAATGGTCACATTGAACTACACACACACACACACACACACACACACACACACACACACACACACAATCTGTCCCACAAGGTGCTTTCTACCAAGCTCTCTAGTTTTTGTATGGGAAGTTAAACTTTATCTCTAGTATATGAGATTCACAGGGACATTGGAAGACTCTCTCCTTTTCCATTCTAGTATATTCATATAAATATCATCCTTTAAGACCCAAAGCAGGATTTACTTTAAGAATAACTGTAACCATCTACACTTAACCTGACTCAGTGTAAAAAAAACCCAACATTTAGAATAAAGCTTTTACATTATAGCATTCACAGTTTCTTTCTAACATGCCTAGTGCTAGAATTCAGAAGGCTTTTGATATAGGTACAGACCCATAATGTGGACACATTCATTCCTTGATGCTTTTTATAAGACAGACACTGTGCTCTGCACTGGGAAATTAAAGATAAATGCTTCATGTATGAAAAGTGCATTCATAAACAATCATAGTACACTGTAAAAGATGCTCTATGCCAGGCGCGTGCAAACTTCCATGGTGGCAAAGAGGAGGAAGTAATGAATTTCAGAAAGAAGAATAGCATATTGGAATTCGGCCTTGGGAGATGTGTTGAGATGTTTTTCTTGTGGAGAAAAACATACAGAATATGCCAATCAGAGCAGAGATGTAAAAGAACCAGTGTAAGCTGCAGAAAAACTGGTCATTCTGTAAAAGGAAGTCAAGTCTTCAGCTAATGCCCGGCAGGAGGCAAGATCAGAAGCCAGACCTAGTGCTCTATCAACAGAAAATGTGTGGACTTTATTCCCCTGAGAGAATGGTGGCCATTGAGAGCTTTTGGCAGTTTCTGTTTTGAAGATAACACTTGAAGTGATATTGGGGGTTGGTTGGGCAGAGAAGACTAGAGACAGCATGGAAACTAGAAAGCATGCTGTAAACAGTTCAAGTGAGGGATGATAAGAGCCTGTGCAAAGAATGAAGCAGTGTGAATGGAGGGAAACCAAACACACTGCTCAAGGCGTATTTAGGAGTAATGAAAGGCACAATGCTGAAAGTGGAGAAAGAGCAACCAGGTGACCAGGTGACTGATGACACATCAACTAAGCTAAGTCACTGATACGCAGGCAACCTAGGTCCTTCACCTAAAGGGAAATGTACACTTTCAGATCCCTACTGAAAAGAAGATGATGACGGAGAAAACACACTCATTGTGAGTTAGCTTTGAGAATGTAGATATGGAACATTCAAACTTCCCAAGGGAATGGAAGAAACATACCTGAAAGCAAAGCCAAAGGTGTCTTGCTTCTATCAAAGAACTTAAATTCATTCTTCATTCACATGATAGAAGAAACTCATTTAAATAGATTAAAAGAGCCAGAAAGAAACACTTGGGGTGGATATCAGGAAAGAATATTCTTTTGAGTCGGTAAGTCATTCTGGACCTGTGGCAGGCACTACACTCTTGCTCAGTTACCTGTCACAGAAACCTTGGTGCAGACGCCATGGCTCGATCCATCTCAACTGACTTGTCAATGCAGAATCTCACAACATTTTCATGCCACGAAGTATGACTGTTATTTCTCAGTCACTTACAAATACACAAGTCTATATTATAAACATATACCTTAGGGGGTGGGGAACACAGTCTCGGTTTGTTTCTAACCATATTCCTCCTCTAATCTCACTATGATTTATGAAGGCATAGAATGATGGTTATAGCCTATTTCAAGTGATGCGGTACCCATACTAATTTGGCACAAGGCACCCTACACACACACACACACACACACACACACACACACACACACACACACACACACAAACTAATCAAAGTCTGCTTGGCAGTGAGTTGAATGTGTTAGGTTCTTAGAAAACAGTTCCTAGACACATTCTCACTAAGCTCTCAAAAACAATATTTCATAAAAGTGTTTATTTCTCTCTCATTAGTAAAGGAAGGGTAATAGTTTAGAATGCCAGTTTCTTAAAGCAACACACACACACACACACACACACACACACACACACACACACAAATAATGGTAATCTCTTAGCCTCCCTTATAGGAAATGTACTAGCAGTTTAAGCCAGCATGAAAATTTATGAAACTTTTTATGTTTTGGATTTTGGCAAAAATTCTTAATTTACTTTCAACCTCTAAATGCCAAGAGTCTGTTATTCCTTTAAGAATAATCAAAAGGGAGATGGGGAGAAGGCTCCATTAGTAAAGGGCTTGTCGCACACGCATGAGGGCCTGAGCTTAGATTCTCAGGCTTGTTAGCTTGCTGGTCTAGCTGACTTGGTAAGCTCCAGGTATAGTGAGAAACTGTTTCCAAAATAAAGTGGGAGCGAATGAGGAAGAACCTGGTGCTGACGTCTGGTCTCCACATGCACAAGTACACATGTGTGCACACAGCCATACACACGCATATCTGCAGATATACAAATATGCATAAATATACATACCCATGCAAAATAATAGTCAGTACCAGGCATGGTGGCACATGCTTACATCCCAGTGCTTGGGGATGGTTGCAAATTCAAGGAAAGCTTAGGCTAAATAGTGAAATTCTGTGTCAAGAAAAAAATATAAAATAAACAGCTGGGTGTGGTGGTTCACACCTTTAATCCTAACACTTGGGAAGTGGGAGGCTGAGGTAGGTTGATCTCTGTGATTTTAAGGCCAGCATGGACTACATAGTGAGTTCCAAGTAAGTCTGGGCTACAGTGAGAACCTGCCTCAAAAAAATTTAAAAATAAATAAGAAACATAAAATAACAGAACAAAAAGAATAACCGAAAACACCAATCACCAACTGATTAAAATTGATATTGCCACTAGTTCAGTGGTTTAGTGAATGAGTTCAGGAAGAGCAGACAAGGCTGATGTAACCTAGCTTCTCTTGCCATCTCATGGCTCCGTAACTGTCCTTTACGATGCCCTGACCTGGACAAGCACCATGGGGAGACAGCCGGGATCTGTACAGTACCCAGAAAAAGAAACTCTGGTTTTTACTTTTAGCTATCTTCAAGGTAAATGGTGTTTGGGGCCTAAACATAGTAGCTCATTGCCTCAGTTCCCCTTTTCTGTTTCATGCTCAGACACCACCAAGTCTGGGTAGTAACCTGATTCCTTTCAACCTTTAATGGACCACTGCCAGGACCATACTCAGCTTTCAATCTCTGTGTGCTCTGAGAAACCACCCACAGCTCAGAAAAGCTCTTTGACATGTTCTGAACTCCAAGAACAAATGAAAATGGCATTTTCAAAAAAAAAATGTAGCCAGAACAAAGAATTCAGAAACACGATGCTGCTGGATCAGGCGCTTATCTGCACTTACAAGCTTCAAACTCAAAGAACTCAGAATTTACCCACTACCTTCCTCTTGGGACCTCACTGTCACAAGAGATCTTTCCATTTCCAGTGGCATTCGACAGAGTCACCCCTTTCAGAGGGGCCAGCTGCAGAAGTCACTGGATATCTGTCTGCTCCTTCTCAGATGCTGAGATTTCTTTGTGAGTGATGCTCTAAGGAGAGAGAGCTTGAACATGAGCTAACAAAAGGAATAATCTATGAGGCGTTGCTGCCATCCGTTGCTGTTTTGTGCTGTGGCCAGTGGTAGAGTTGAGTCATTTTAGCATCATGGTGCCCAAGGCTGGCTACTCAAGCTCTTGGTAAATACCTGGATAGATGGTCCAGCAAGCAACAAGGGAATTCCAGAAATGTACAAGAAAGAAAGGCCATATCTGGCTCTCAAGATGATTCTAGTCTTTTACAGGTGACTAGCTTGAAGTTTATTAATTCACATCTCTTCCTTATTTCCCTCAAAACCCCACCCAAACTTCTTCTGCAGAGCCTTACATTGCTAATAGCTCACACATCGACTCCGTGTCCCCACAAGACTCATATCCTCCACTTTTACACAATTTGAACTTGGCAGAAGTGTTATTTGGTTGATTCATGTGTGCTCAGTCCAACTGATTTGTCAGTATCATGAGGACAGGGTTTCCGCCTTCTCGTTCCTTCGTGTCTTTTCACAGTCATTAGTCTGTAGCTTAAGCATAATAAACGCTCACTAAGGGAAGACCGGTCAGCCAATTCTGAGGACTCCTGCTCAGACAGCACTCCAAGTGCATGGGCTCCTGGCTCTCCTCCTCACTGATTAAGTTCCTAGAAGTTCCCCTTCCTGAGAAGGCCTCCGGATTTCATGCTGTCTTTGTGTCCAAAGGCAAAGAGGTTCTCAACAGAGCAAATAGTGAGAAAAGAACTCAGGGCCCCAGAGGGATTGACTTTTGCTCATCACAAAAATAGGACAAGTGGCTATTTGTATGCATTCAGAAATACTAGCTAAGGAGAATAGCAGGACCTAAGTTCATAGTGTCAACTTTTTTGTCATTTTGTGAGTTAGTAAGTTAATTGAGCTAAGGGGTTTCATCTGTCTACTTTCCACATAAACTATTTTCTCTTTTCCTAAGCTCTGCAATATTTAGAAGCAAGAAACTCAAAACCTATTTCTTTTCCCCATCCTCTCCCCCAAGTTTACACACACACACACACACACACACAGAGAGAGAGAGAGAGAGAGAGAGAGAGAGAGAGAGAGAGAGAGAGAGAGAGAGAGAGAGAGAGAGAGAGGAAAAAATGACTCGGATGGATAGAGAGCACACCATGCCAAGCATGTTGGTTCGTGTCTGCTACATCTCAGCTCAGTATGTGTGACGTGTGATTTAAATGTATAGTACTAAAATGAATGAATGCATTAAAGATGACTTTGACTATTTTCTTGAACTTGGGGTGAAGAATGTGAGGTGGGGGAAGGGTAAGAGGCAATGTTTATTTCATTTTTCAGCTTCTGAATAGTTGCACAGGTATCCCAGAAAGAATAGACAAAATGAATCATGTCTCCTTTTTTTTTTT
>PVHP010003461.1:0-12999 GCA_004024765.1 Zapus hudsonius
GAGCTCTGGCTTATGTGGGTCCTGGGGAATTGAACCTGGGGCCTTAGGCACTGGAGGCAAGTGCCTTAACCGCTGAGCCATCTCTCCAGCCCTGTTTGCTTCATTTAGATTTTCCAATTTGGCATGTAATTTTTTCAAATATTCTTCCATGGCCTATGGGTTTATGGTATCTATTCTCATGCCATCTCTTTAATTTTTAATTTCCTTTATTTGAGTCTTACTCTCTTTTGGTGGGTTTGGGGGGGTTGTCAATTTTATCTTTTCAAAGAGCCAACCCATTAGTTGATTCTTGAGCCACTATGGTGTTTGCGTGTGTGTGTGTGTGTGTGTGTGTGTGTGTGTGTGTGTGTGCGCGCGTGCGCGCGCCCGCACACCTGTTCATTGTTCATATGTATGTGTGAGTATGCATGCAGATGTGTGCGCACACACGTGGGGCCAGAGGTCAACATTGAGGATTTTTACTCAATCACTCCCCACCTCATTGTTTCTAGACAGGGTCTCTTACTGAACCTAGAACTCACAGATTCAGCTAGTCTAGCTAGCCACTGAGCTCCAGAGACCCTCCTCTCTCTGCCTCCCCAGCAATGAATTTACAGGCGTGCACAAAGGCACCCAGATTCTATGTCGGTGCTGAGGATATGAACTCAGGTCCTCATGCTTATATGGTAAGCACTTTACTGACTGAGCCATCTCCCCAGCCCTAGGCCTTCCTTTTATTTAATTAAAACAGTGTTTTCTTTCAGGTAATACATGATCACTGTAAGTCACAAAGTGCTCTAAGGTAGCAGTCCCTGCTCCCTCCCACCCTGGTGCCCACTCCCTGCCCCTGAGCCCCTTCCCAGCCTAATGTAGGACCTGCTGTTTCCCAGAACCTGTGTCCTTAAGGAACAGCCCAATGTCGTTATGCTTTGACTTTTCAGTTTCAGACATTACTTTTAAATTTCTTCCCATGAATGAGGAAGACTTAGAGATCCACCCTCTCCAGGCTCAACCCATTTCTTAAATATGGTCCCATCACAGAGTTTAAGTGGAAAATTCATGTGCACTTACTGCTTTTCTCAAAGCAGCTCATTATTTTGCTGGTCCATTTGCTTCTTTTTCTGTGTCCTCACTTGCAGTGACCTTCATGTCGCTGCCACAAACACCCGACCAGAAGCAACTTATGGAAGGAAAGGGTTTATTTCAGGGTTACAGATTCCAGGGGAAGTTTCCTCAGGGCAGAAGAAGCCGGCTCACTTCATCATACAACCATAGCAGAGAGAGAACAAACAGCCAGATCTCAAGCTGGCTCTGAACACACAGTAGGCTGGACTTCAGCCCAAGTCCGCCCCTGGTGACACACTTCCTCCAGCAGGGCTCCACCTCCCAAAGATTCCACCAGGTGGGAACTAAGCAGAAAGTTCAAATGCAAGCACCTGAGGTTATGGGGATATTTATATTCAAACCACCACACCCCTGGAGCTCACCCCTGGCAGTGTGGTGAGATGTGCCAGGCCTCTCTCAGCCCCCTTTTCTTTTTATTTACTTGTTTATTTATTTTTAACTTTTTATAGATACCTTCCATAACCATAGATAATAAACCATTTTGATTCCCTCCACACCCTCCCTCATATCTCTTCCCCCCTTTCAATTAGTCTCTGTTTTGTTTCGGCGTCGTCATCTTTTCCTCCCATTATGTGTAGGTATTATCAGGCACTGCAAAGTCATGGATATCAAGACCATTTTGTGTCTGGAAGTTTGTGTTGTAAGCAGTCCTCCCCTGCCTTTGGCTCTTATAGTCTCTCCACCACCTCTTCCACAATAGACCCTCGGGAAGGGTGATAAAGATGTCCCTGTGCTGAACACTCCACTGTCATTTCTTCTCAGCACTATGGTGTCTTTTGTGTGATCCCAGTGGTCACTGCCATCTGAAAAAGAGAAGCTTCTCTAAACAAGAGTGAGAATAGCATCCTATGGGTATGCTCATTTAAAAAACAAAACAAAACACGTGTTTGTATGGGAGTTTAGCTAGACAACAGCCGGTGTTATTCCCCTAGGGCTCATGACCTCCCCCACTATAGGGTTTTGACTAGGTCTTCAGTACCAGGCATGCTTTCCCTCCCATGGAGTAGCCTCCAGTCCAATTAGAGAGCAGTTGGTTTCCCCCACAATAGACGTGCCACTATTGCCCCAGTTGGCACATTTGGCCTATCAGCCCCCTTGTTCACTCTCCCCCTGTAAGCCTGCTCCCATCTGGGCTGATCCATTGATCTCCACCCTGTCCTGTTGCATCTTGGGATATATCCTCACTGTCCCCTGATGTCCTCATTCAGGTTCCAGGTACCCTGGAGCTCCGACCACAGCTCTGCTAGCAGTTTTTGGATTCCTGCTCGCTTTTCAGTATTCTTAGCTTAGCAAAGCCAGTCTGCTCACCCATTTTTTTAAGCTTCCAAATTTCTGCCATTGGAGGGCTTGTCTTTGTACTTCTTTCTCCTGTTGACCTCATCGGATGTCAGCAATAGGTAGAGGTGAACACAGGTGCTCATAGCCCCTCGTCCTAATGGAGGGTCCATTTTATTCCTCCATTTGATCCTGTTAATATCCTCAGCACCTCTCCACCATGCCATCATATACTGAGCTGCCTGGAGAGCCTCAGGGAATTGAGAAGGCTCTCAGGTGTGACAGATGGGGAAACTGAGGCCCTGTAAGAGGCAAGGCCTCATGCTGGGTTGTGTGGTAAGATAGCAGCAGAGTAGAGCTGACTCAGAGTTCTAGCCTCAGTTCACAGCTCTCCTTAGCTCCCCAGTGCCCACTCCACAGTGCAGGCCTTCATGCCCCGGGTTCCTGCTTTCCCAGGGAATGCACATTCTGATGTTTTCTGGAAGATCCAACTCCCTCTTAGCAGTGACACTCACTGTCCTTAACCACTATGTGTCCTTCCAGGACATTCTTGGCCCATTGATTGCTTAGGAGGTCTCTGTTGAGGCATCTGACCTTCTGGCCCTTGTCATCTGTTATGTGGGGACAACACCACTGCATGCATTGAGCACCTACTGGGTACCAAGCCCCATGCTAGGCATAGAGAGATAAATGGAGCAGATACCAGCCCTGAAGGAGTGAGACATGAGACTGGGTGTTTGTGGGGTCCCTCTGCCCTGCTAGAGGCGGGGAAAGGGGGTGTCATCAGTGCAGCATGTCAGAATCATACACAGACTTGCTTGTGTCTTTCTATAATGTCAGAATTTATTGGATAACCATAAATAGATACGGTGATTTTAGTAGCAGCAATTTAAAAAAATTTAAAATTTTTGTTTAGTTTTGCATGTGTGTATGGTGTGCATGTGTGTATGCGTGTTCGTATGTGTGTGGGTGCCAGAGGTTAATGTGTGTACTGGGTGTGTTTCTGTGTTGTTCTCCATCATATCTTCATGAGAAAGGGTCTCTCACTGAACCCAGAATTCACTAAGTGAGCCAGACAAGTTAGCCAGGGTATCTCATGTCTCGGCCTCCCAACACTGGGATGACAGGTGCCCACCACCACACCTAGAGTATTTTTGTGAGGCTAAGATTTGAATTGAGGTCTTCTATATGGTTGCACAGCAAGTGCTGTACCCACTGAGCCATCTCCCCAGCCCTCAAAGGCAGCAATCTGCCAGATCCTCCCACTTTCCTTGATAGCCCGGCCGAGGCACACAGTTCTAATTACAAGTGTTAACTCTCACATCACACATTAAACCTCACACAGTAAACATACGTATTCAGATGCATCTATGTAGGTTATAGAGTAACTACCAAGCATTAAAAAGACCAAGAGTTTCAATGAGGCCTGAGAGACCAGCGCTGAGAAACGAATAGAAACAATAAGGTCTGTATTAGTCAGGTGACCTGCTGCGGGAGAAGCTGGCTGGAGTCAGAGCTGAGCTTCAGAGGCCAGGTGAGGTGATGGGCAAGACGTAGTCCAGACGGACAGATGGACAGATGGACGGCAGGTCCAGACAGGCAAACAGGTGGATGGGCAGATGGTCACTGAGTAGGCTGCATCAACAGTGGAGACCCAGCTGAACTGAAGACCCTGGAACAGTTCCTTGGTGACGAAGTGGTCAGGTGACTGGTGGGGACTGTCACCACTGCAGTGCTAGATGTCTACTTCAACATAGGGTTCAGGTGAGGGCGGTGCACCCATCCCCCAGTCTGGTGTGTCTGATACGTTCTTGGGCCTGGTTTTCCTGATAGGATTTTAACACCTCCATGTGCTCCTACAGTTCAATTCACCCCAATAAATGTATAGGGTGGCACCCTTGCTCCTCCCGGGAATAAGGCATGTATCAGCCACATGGAAGGTGTCAGACATGCTGTTCACATGTCCACCTGGGGGTAGAACCAACCTCTACCCTTCAATGAAGTCCAAAACTGCTGACAAAATGGAGTCCCTCAGGGCAACACGCAGTCTGATAACTTGCTATGTTAGATAATATGTGGCGTAGCTTAGAGAGGGGGACAGCCTGATCTCAATGCTGGGGTGGGGTGGTGCGTACATGGAAGGCATCTTGGAGGAAACCACCCTTTGGCTGATGGACAAGGTATGAGTTGGATCGAGGTTGACTTAGGGACAAGGGCAGGAAAGGGGTCCCAGGCATGTGGTTTGTCATACATCAAGCAGCCCAGGGCAAGGAGGACCATTTGGCATAATTGAGGGCAGTGCACCCACGAGGGTCACTGTAGGTAAAGGTCGTTGTTACCTGATGTCACCAGGAATCTTCTGTGAACATCTTTGGACACTACGTTCTTCTAGACTGTGGCTTCCCCTGGGGTTTCCGGCAGCCTCTTGGCTGCAGTCAGCCTTATTTTTGGGTGAAAAAGCCCAGGCACCCTTCAGCTTGGAGCTGTTGTGCTCTGTGATAGCAACGGAAGCGAGCAGTTGAAGATGGTGAGGACCGAATGTCCCTGTTTGGAAAACATTTCCCAGGAAAAACAAATGTTGGAAAATTAAACATTTGGGCTATTAGGATGGAACAGAAGCAAAATCACATTTGCCTTTTAAATATGGGCACCAGTGTGGCATCGTGGATCCAGGAGTCTCCCACGAGGGACCCACGGGAGCCAGTAGGCGGGTGGCAGGGCTGGCCTGGGGCTCCGAGGAGGGTCTGTTGTCCCAGCATGTGTCAGTGTCACCAGGTATGTCCTGGCAGGGAGCTCTGGGTGGGGCTAGCTCCCTGAGCTGCTGTGTACCCTGGGCAGTCATGGGACCATTTGGAACCTTTTTTGGTTTTTGAGTACCAGCCTCCCAGCCCCATTTTGGGGCTAAGTGGTAGGATAACAGCATGGAAATCTCCAAACATCCCCATAGTGGGATGAAAACAGCTCGGGTCTGGGAAGCATTATTATGCCTTTATATATTCTATGGTCTCACTGCCTGCAGAGGCTGCCCCTGCCAGGGTTAGCGGTGTGCCTTTCACAGGCAAACCACCAACTCCATAGCCCTCCGGCCCTTTAGGGGCTTCTCGGCTGGGATCCTGCCCCACCTGGTATAATGTCCCAAGTGGCCAGATGAAGAAGAACAGCCCCTGTACCAGGAGCCACCAGAATTCCTAGACTGGCAGCCCTGAGCCTGTTCCCCTCCTGGTCCCTGAGGGAACTATTACCCATGACCAGCTAGGCTTCCCTGCGGGTCTCTTCGTGGCCTGGTGTCCTCCTCCTCTGGAGAGCTGTGAGTGCACAGCTCTGCATCCCTGGCCAACTCAACAAGGCCCAGGCTGAGGACAGGCAGGGCTTGTTTGGCATAGCTTTCCTAGTGTGTGATAAGCAGAAGGTTACACACGGGGGCACTGAGGCTTCCACTCTGGCCAGCCAGCCAGTGGGAGGTCTTGATGGGATTGGTGTCCATGTCTGGTTCTCTAACCTCTGTGGCACTGGCTCTGCCCAGGGACAGCAGGCCTTACTTACAGAGGTCAGAGGGCATCTTCATACATGTAGTATCTGGCCTGGGAAACCCAGTTCAGGGCTACTGGTGTAGTGTGCATGCCTTCAGGTCTCTAACGTGGCCTGGCGCTCTCCTGCCGGTCCAGGTTACACAAGGAACCCTTACCCCACGCATCTCTGGGTACCTCCTCCCTCTGTGTGTGGCCCTGCAATCCATGGCTGGCATTAATGTGTCTGAGCTGCAGAGACCCCACAGTGACTTGCAGCCGACCCTCAGAGCTTGCTTTCTTCCAGGGCTCACCAAGACGGTGCGCCCTACTCAGAAGTCTGCTGACGCGAATCTCCCAGACATTGGCAAGTGTTTAAACACAGAACTGTCAAAGACGCACTAAAAACGCAATCAGAGATTGTTATGTCTCTCCATTCCAGCCCCCTCTGCCGCATTCTGTGAGACGGGAATGGGTGGAAGAAGCGGTAAGTGGGTATTTTCCTGCTTGTCACTGCGTTTAGAGCACACTAAAACCCTGTCGCGTGCAATGCTCCGCTCTGGGACCAGCGTCGATGGCGCAGAAGCTGCGAGTCTCTCGTTGAGTGTAACGGATCGTGCAGTTTGGAGGTGGTACTTGCTGCAAAATGAATGGCACACGTTAGGGATAAAGAATGGTGACCTTTGGGAGAGAGAGACAGCAGAGAACCCCATGTGAGTCCCTTGTCAGGTTCTGCACACATCCACCCTGGCTGCCCCGTGGGATCCGTGTGTGGATACACGTGTGTTTCATGTATCTGGCAAATGACAGGTGAAAACAATAGGATTGTCCCCTTCTGGCGCTCTTGTGATGGTCTCGTTACCACCCAGAAGCCCGTAGCTAGCAAATGCCAACATCCCAAATGAGCTGGCTGGAAGGGAGAAAGCTTTTTGGTAAATGACCTGAGAGTTACCGTGTGGACGTGGCATGGTATGTCTGCCAGTTTCAGAGAGAGAGGGGCCATGGGCTGGTTCTGAAATTGAGGACCTGGTACCCTATCAGAGGTCAGGAGATCAGCATTCTGGCCCACCTTGTGGGACCACCCGGCGAGTCTCCTATTGCAGGTCTACCATGTGCCTCAAGTCACTGCCCCCTTCTTTCTTGCCATCCTTGTATTTTTCCAGTTCCCCAAATCATCTCACAGGGCATGTCCTAGCCGAGGTTGGGGTGGCCTTTGTTGGAGGATTGTCCAAGCAGGAGGCAAAGGTTAGAGTCCTAGTTCTCCACTGTTTTGCTGTGTGACTGCAGGGATCTGCTTAGCCCTCTCTGAGCTTCGGGTTTCGCTCTTGTCCATGAGGGGCATGGATCAGAAAGACATTCTGTGTGACTCTGGACTGTGTCCTGGTCATCCTTGTGCCCCAACAGAGCCTCACTTAGCATCTGCAGCATGACCCATGCCCACCCAGTGCTGGGAAGATGCCAGGGCTGGGACTTCAGGCAAGAATGTGAGCTTCCTGCATGGCAGGAACATGGTTGACTTCTAAGTGGGAACGATGGGTGCTTAAGAATTTGGAGGCTGGAGTTAAGGTGTTTGCCTGCAAAGCCTGATGACCCCGGGTTCAATTCCCCAGTACCCACGTAAAGCCAGATATATAAAGTGGCCCAGGCATCTGGAGTTCATTTGTGGTGGCTGGAGGCCCTGGGAACACCCATTCTTTCTGTCTGTCTCTCTTTTCTCTGCTTGCAGATAAATAAATAAAAATATAAAGCTGGAGCCTACCCAAGAAGCCAGCATAGCACCCACTCACTAGAGCTGCACTCCTGAGCCCAGCCAGGGCCTCCAGACAGCCTCCGCCTCTGGCTTACTGCATTCTCCCCTCTTGGCTCCATAGTGTGACTGTGTGATGCTGTACAATTGCTTCCACACCCGCCTGGGTGAGAATAGCCCTGGCCTGGGTTTAGGTGCTTTCTGCATCTCCTCAGGACAGCTGCTCCTCCCCTTGCTGTCTGCTCTCAGCCCTCTGACCCGCAGCTAAGGATGGACGGAGTAGAGGAGGAAGGAGCACCTCTGTGTGCAGGTGGGCAGGCAGCACTCGCAGACCGAGGCTGGGGAAGGTGGCGCTAAGCAAAACCGTCCCTAATAGTGGCTCCCTGGCACCGTACCCACACTCAAGGATGAAGACAACACCAGTGCGGCCTTAGGGTAGCAGGGGTAGAGCAAAGGAGGGGACTTTGCCCACTATAATGTGGTTCAACCATCCTAGAGCCTTGGGCCCATCCGGGATCCAACTGGAGAAGACTCAGATGGGCAGTCAGGATCGTGGATGGAGAGGCAAGTCAGCTATGCTCTGGAGGGACAGTTGGAGGAAAGGGAGAGATCGAGAGAGACAGTCAAAGCTCCTTTTGGTATTCAGGAGCCTGTTGTCTCAGGACCAGCGATTGACAGATGTATCCTTCAGCCCTCCTCCCCTCCCCCATCCATGTAGGCATGCCACAGCTCTAATCCATTAATCATCTGTGTAGAACTGCTTCACCCACCCTCCCATGAATCCACCCGCCCACCCATCCACCATCCACCCACCCACCCATCCAGTCATTTAGTCATCAACCCGCCCACCCACCCACTCGTCTGTCCATCCATCCATCCTCCTTCCCTCTGTTCATCTGTCCATCTACGGAGAGGCGAGGTGGCACAACACACAGGTGTACCAGGTGTCGACTGCCCTCGGTGTTGTCACTTATCTATGGATTGTACTGAGTTTAGGCAACCTTTGACCCGGTACAAAATGGGGATAGTGATACTTACGCAAGGTCAAGGTCATATGCAGCTTGTGATCCAGCGTGCGGATAGGCTAGACTTTCAGTGCAAGGGCATGGTGCTGGATGTTTGGTTTGGAAGTGGACAGACCTCTTTCCTCCCCCCAGTCATATGACACCCACCTTGATGGATAGTATTTGAACCTGCCATTCCAGAAAGGTGCAGCTTCTGTCCTGATGCCTGGCCTTGGGCATGGAAGCAGGTTCTTTGTGCCCCACCCACCTTCCCCGGAGGGAAGAAGTCTCCCTCCCTTCTGCCGAGGTGGGAGGCCTTGGGGTGTGGAGGGGGAGCTGACAGCTTCCTGCACACCCCCGGGAATTAGGCATTGCAGAAATAAATGGAACTATACTGCTGGAGTAATTTGCTGATTTGCTTAAGTAACACCCCCCAGTCAGAGACATGACAGAAATACATTAGTGCAGCTCCACCCCTCCCCCAGCTTGGACAGCACTTGGAGGATGAATCAGAGCCAATGACCACCTCGCCCACCCCACTGGGCAGTGTGCTGGGAGCCCATGAGGCTTCCAGGATGACTCTTGTGTCCTGGTGGACTTGAAGGAGTCCGAGTTGTTGACGCAGAAGGATGGTCTGGCACCTGACATCCCCGCACGTGTACTATGGGGCTCTCCCAGTTTTTCTGACCTCGGCGCCCCGTGGTGGGCTCAGAGTGGAGGTAATGGGTCAGTGGGAAACAGAGGTCTCAGCCCCATCAGGTGACCACCCACCATAGGCTTCAGGGAAGCTGATTGCTTCCCCTGCTTGGACATGAGGTGGAGGGAGGGCTTTGTTGTGGTTTTGTTGGTGACTTCATTCACCTGACTAGCGTTGGGCCTTCTGGGGAAAGGGTGGGTGAAGCCAAACACCCCTGTGTCCTGGGCTCTCATTCAGCAATCACAGACCCGTAGGAGGGTAGGAAGGTGGGGAGGCAGATGAGCTTGGGGGACCATCCCTCACGGCTTCACTGGAAGCTCCCTGGGTGAAGGGACAGTTCTTATAAGGGGTAGAAACCCAAATGCCTGCCCAGTGTGGGCAGTACCTTAAAATGAGTGATTGGATTCAGCTTTCAATTCGGGCAGTAGATGGGCAGGGATCAGGGCAAAGCGGGGACTTCCATCCTGTCTAAGGAACACAGACCCAATCCTCCCCGACTGGGCTGGAACTGCCAATTGTTAAATTTTATTTATTTCTAGAAACCAGAAAGAATCAAGTTTTATTGGGAATCTCTCAAATTTTTTGTGCTGGCAACAAATTTAATATGAGAGAGAGAGAGAGAGAGGAGAGAGAGAGAGAGAGAGAGAGAGAGAGAGAGAGAGAGAGAGAGAGAGAGAGAGAGAGAGAGAAACAAAATATGTCTGTGGGTGGCCTGGTCTCAGGGAAACTTACTTATATTTCTTTTGAGACTTGGGGCTGAGTCACTCTGTGGGTTAGTGGCAGAGGCAGGTCTGGGACCCAGGTCTGTCCTGTTCCCATGTGTTCTGGAGCTGATACACATATACAGAGGCCTGGGGTCACTGAGTGGGGTAGGCTGTGGTCTCATGTACCACTGCGGTCCCCACCTCCACCCCCCTCATTAGTGGCTAGGCCTTGACCATTGGGCACATGGCTGAACAGATGGTGCAGGTCCTACTGGGCAGGTCTTGAGAAGTGTCACTGGCCTCTGCTGGTAGGACATGGTACTGGCCATGTCAGTCACGTGGGAGAGACGCTCCTGACAGTTCCGCACTGCTGCCTGCAGCAGCTTGCAGGCTTGTCAGAAGCTGGGATTCTTTTTTTTTTTTAATTTATAATATTTATTTGTTTATGAGAGAGAGAGAGAGAGAGAGAGAGAGAGAGAGAGAGAGAGAGAGAGAGAGAGAGAGAGAGAGAGAGAGAGAGAGAGAGAGCGCGCACCAGGGCCACCACCTTGTGATTCTGGCCTATGTGGGACCTGGGGAATTGAACCCAGGGCCTTAGGCACTGGAGGCAAGTGCCTTAACCGCTGAGCCATCTCTCCAGCCCTAGGTTTCCATTCTTATTTGAAGCATCTCTGCATGAATGGAGCATTGTCTCTATTTGACAACCTTCCCAGCAAATGTTAGTTGTGCTGGAATTTGTGCTTCTCGGCAGGTGAGAGGCTTCAACCAGACTCGGAGGCGAGGGGCTCCTGTCCCTTCCCCTGCCCCCTGAATTTTCCCTGTCTTTCCATCCTCCTCAGTGATGGTACATGGAATTCCGTTGTGTCACATGGCAATAGCCTTTGCCCTGTCCCTCCTGGTTCTTCGCTGGGGTTGGAACAGGCTTCTTCTGAATGCACACATGGTGATCAGATCAGCCAAATCCTCAGCATCAGGGACCAGGAAGACATGATGGATGGATGGAGCAGAGGAAGTGCTGGAAGGAATGCCTACATAGGCAAAGACATAGCTTTTTGTCGCGATCAAGGGCTGTCCCTGGACTGCTAGCTTACCTGGGTCACTCAAGCCACTGTCTTGTAGGAGGAGGGAGCGCTCTCAGTACAGCCTGGGTGCTAGAGCAGGTCCCTTAACCCCAAGGAAGGGACAGTCACTAAGCATACCCGCCTTGATCAGAGGGCAAACTGGGACTCAGGGTAAAGTGACTTCCCCACCGAGAGGGACCGAGGCATGGTTTTAACTCAGGCTGGCTCCGAAGCAGAGAACTTCACCTTCTGTGTGCCTTTGTGAAGGTCACAGTCACATGGCATGGAAAGGATACCTGGAGACCTGTGGGTCTCTGATAGCCTAGGCTTTGTTAGCAAGAGCTCAGCCCTTCCTAACTGCCCAGGTTGCAGAGGACCCCACAGGACATTTCTAGGCTCCTGCTCCTCCAGGAGGGGAGGCATGGCAGTGACCATAGTCTTTGATGTCTCAGGATAAGGCTCTTCCATGGCGAGGCCACCTTCTCCGTGCAGGTGGTGAGAACATGGGTCATGTATGTATGTCCCCTGATGTCACACCACTGCTCCTTGAGCCTCACTTTCCACAAGATGCTAGAGCCCAGCTCAGTGCCTCTCACGCCATGGTGGCTTGTGTTTGCACACTCCAGGGGCCTTGGATGGGTGTGACCTGTCCTCTATGTTGAAGAATACAGGACAGAAGTGACTTCCTTGCGCAAGGGACTCATTAGCGTTTATGGTTCTGGCTCCTTCCAAAATTTGTTTAAATTGTTTAGACGTTCCATTCTTTGTGAGATGGTCTTGGAGTATCACCACCTTCCTCTCTAAATGCCCATTCCCTTCACACATCCCTTGCCTGACACACCTGGGCATACCCTCCCTAGGAGGAGCAGGGAGATAGGTGTGGACCCCCAAGTTCACCTTCAATATTTCACTTTTTATCCACATCAGTTCCCCCGCTAATCATCACAGCTCTCTTCAAGTTCAGGGGGAATCAGGAGCTGAGGAAGTGGGCACTAGGGGAATTCTAGCCCTGGGATGGGGAGAGGCCAGACTGGGTGGCATTTACTGTGTTGAGGGACTGGAGTGGCCTCCACCTTGGGAGTCCAGACTGATAGGTGGGGTTCCGCTAGGCAGCTTTCCAGACCCAACCCACAACCAGACCATCCTGGGGCCACACTTATTCCTTTTGGCTCCATGCTGGTGCTGGTGGGCACTGGATTCCCCTCTCCCCCAGTACAGAGTCTCTGAAGGCTTGAACTGGGCTCTACAAAGAACTTGTGAGTCACTGGGCATGGTGAATTACACCTTTAATCCCAGCACTTGAGAGGCAGATAGGAGGATCACCGCGAGTTCAAGGCCATCCTGAGACTACCATAGCAAAATACATGTCAGCCTGGGTTAGAGCAAGACCCTACCTTGAACCCCCCACCAAAAAAAACCCCAAAACTTGCGAGTTTTGTTGTTCTGTTGTGATGTGTAGGCTAAAGAGACCCCAGTTCCCAGGTGGAGGGCGCCGAGCCCCTGAGGTGGGGCTGGGGTCCTGGGGGAATTCTTCTTCCAGTGGAAAGCAGAGAGAAGAAAGGGAGGCAGAGAAGTCCCTGGGAGGAGGCCACGTGCCCGGAACTCAGACACCTGGAATGTTCCTGCCCTCCTCTCACTGGTCAACAGAGGCCTAGGCAGGCAGGGCCAGGGAGACAGAAACAAGGCTGCTGCCTCCTCTGGGTGCAGCTGGGTGTCCTCTTAGCGGCTCCCTGGCTTCCAGAACGGCCACCATTGCACCCTGTGTCTGTGTGTCCACCCTGCAGGCAGCCTGCCTTATGAGTACAAGATTGTGATAGCCGGCAACCACGAGCTGACCTTCGACCAGGAGTTCATGGCTGACCTCATCAAGCAGGACTTTTACTACTTCCCTTCTGTGTCCA
>PVHP010003461.1:13099-24563 GCA_004024765.1 Zapus hudsonius
ATAAAAGCTTGATTTAACCTCTTTCCCCCTTTCCCTCTGTCTGACCCTAGGCAGGTCACTGTCACCTCTGGGCCTCAGTTTCCCCATATGGACTGAGGAAGGTTAAGGTCAGCTATGTCCTCTGCGCTCTATATTGTCCCCCACACTGGCAGGTGCCGTCATTTCCATTTCATAGATGAGGAAACCAAGGCACAGAGACGGTGAGGATCTTGCCAAAGAATCCGCAGCTAGAAAGGGGCAGAGTTGTCTGGCCTACGGCACAGGGATCTTCTTCTAGGACTAGTCTCCTGCCCCCTCTGTTGAAAGGTGCATGGATGTGCGGCCAGCAAGGGATCAGCCTGAGGAAAGACTGTCAGGATTTTGCGATGGGCCAAAGCCTGCTTTACTGTATGGGGCAGAGAGCTGTTTAAAAGTCAGCACACCTTGATCATCTCCCTGAGCTGGGTGGTTCTCGAGGTGACAGTGGGTTAAGACTGCTCTGTGCTGTGGAAGCTTGGTGATTGATGGTGGTAGTGATGGAGATGATATGTGTGTGGAAGTGAACGAAGCAGCCCCTATAAAGGTTCTCACAGTGAAGACCCTCCTGGCCTGGGCAGGGCACATGGGGTGTAGTCTTCCTGGCTGGGCACGCTCCGGCTTCCTGGCCCTGGCACCTGTCCCCAGGTCAGCTTGTTCAGAGGTGGGGATGTCAGACTTACTGACTTCAGTGTGGCTTGTGATTTGTTTTTCTCCTGGAGAGACATGAATAAGCATTTCTTCACCTCAGACAGACCAAAGAAACAATTCCACCCAAGTCCAGCTTAGTCAGCTCCTGGAGGTTACTCCCAGGAGCATGGAGAGGGGTTGATTACAGGAGTGTGGAGGACTTTGTGAAAGGTCCACCCAGCATCAGTGACACTCAAGGGAGTTGTGTCCCTGGAGCTGACTGCGTGGCCCGTAGGCAGCTGGCCCGTGAGAGTCCTGTGTGGCCAGTAACTGCTTCTGCTTACGAGACCTTGGGGAAGGGCCTTGGGAATCTTAGAAGTTTCCCAAGATTTCCAAGTTCTGTTTACTTCTTGAGTCCTCAGGAGCCTCCCTCCAAGAGAGAAAGTTTCAACTTGGAGGAAAAATAAAGCTACACAGACAGATGTTCCTTCTATTCTCCCTGAACACAGTGGCTGACCTGTAGAGCTCTGGGCTTCTGAAGTCTGAGCTTCCAGTCTGCAAGCAGAGTTCTGTCAGGGAGGGGAGCATCCTCCCAGTCTATCCCTCTGGAGGGCCTGGTTCCCTTGCTTGCAGACACCATGCTTGGGGGAAGCCCGTTTTGTTACTAGATTTGGGAGGGCAGCAGAGTGACCAGTCTGTCCTTAATACTGAGAACTGTCCAGTGCAAGCTAGACAACAGAAGGAAAACCAGCGCCATACTCACCGTGCTGGCTTTTCTCCTGTGACCAGTTGGAGAGCCCGAAGGGTCAGATTTTAATGGTTCTGAATTGGTGGGTCACATGTCCTGAAGTCCACCATGGCCTGTCATGTGCCTGGAACCATGAAGAGCTCAGGATACCCCAGAGCAGATTGCTGTCCACGAAACATAGGCCTGGGCAAGCCCCAGAGCAATGGATGCCTTGTGCTCACCAAACCTGTGCCCAGCCGGCCCCCCATGTAGTTCCTGTCTGTGTGTCCTCTCTCAGTCCTTGTAGAGGCCTGGGACCCTCTGTCACCGAGGTCAGGCTGTGGGATTGGTGACAGGCAGAGGGAGAGTCATTAAAAATAAGTCTCATGTAACATTTGGGACATGCTGACGCTAAAAAGATTCCTTCTTTAATCTAAAGTTCAAATATAACTGGGCACACTGTATTTCCTCTGGCAACTTAGCGCCTGAGATAGTTTGGATCGCCCGTTTTTCCTTCTCTTTTTAAAGAAAACTCAAGTGAGATTTTGTGTTTCGTAGCAGTTTTTGGTTTTCAGCAAAACTGAGTGGATGATACAAAGATTTTTCCCATGATTCCCCATGCCTGTGTGTTCTTTGAACTTTGTGAAAATGGACACTGACTGTATGGGGACACACATCATCTGGGTTAGGTGGCATTAATTAATTGATTAGTGTGTGTGTCTTTGGGCAATGAATGTTAGGCTAGCTGGCTATGAGCTCTGCCTCCCATTGTCACAGGCATACTGGGATCACAGATGCACGCACCACTTAGCATGTGGTTTACGTGGGTGCTGGGGAGTTGAACCCAGGCAGTCAGGCTTTGCAAGCAGGTGCCTTTATCCACTGAGCCACCTCCCCAGCCCCACTTCGGTTATCTTTGAAGATTCTTCCAGATTGTGATGTGCCGTTGAAATGGGTTCCTTCCTCACCACTGAGTAAGATTTCACTGAATGAACATAACACCGTCTCTTTACCATTCCACCCAAATCCAACTTCCATTGGCCTGCAGCTATTGGAAAGGTTGTTGCTAAGGATATCCTTCTATGCGGCAGTATGCACACCACATGTGCACACACGTGCGTGCATTCCCCCCCCCAGGAGTGAAGAGGCCAGGTGTTGGATTACGTGGGCCCTCTGCTGCAGCAGAACTAACTGCCAACCTCCTCCAATTGGCTTTGTTAAGTGCTGTGCCCTGCCAGCAGCCACTCCCCTCCATCCTTGCCAACACTTGGTATTGTAGGGCTTTGCATTTTGCCCACTCTGGTGGGTGGGTGCTGTGGATCTTCACGCCCCCTGCATGCTAGGCAAGCCCTCTATCCCAGCCCTGCGTTGTCTTTGTTTTGGTTCATGGATTCTTCAAGCCTTCTAATTTAGCACAAGTCCTTGGCACCTTTGTAACTTACCCGCCCTCCTCTGTCACCTGTCTCTCCCTCACTCAGCAGGGCCATGAGATGAACAGAAGTCCTTCTTTTTGGTGTGATCAAATGTCTTCATGCTTTTCTTCATGTGCCATTGAGGAAGACTTCCCTCTCCTGAATCATGAAGATTGTGTCTATATGTTCTTCTGGAACATTGTCGCATGCCTTTCAAGCCTGGGTGTGGGATCTCCTGGGAATGGTGGTGCTGATGGAGGGAGGTAGGGTTCCCATCTGGAGTTTCCCATGTGGACACCACTTGGCTGGCCCCATGCAGAGAAGGTCTCATCTACACTCGGGTGTGCCTGCCTGGACTCTCCCTGGCTCCAGTAACTCCTTTGGGGCTGGACTGGGCACCTCAGTTACTCTACTAGTCAATTGCTTTAATATCCCTTTGCCTTCTGTGCTCATTTGAGACCAAGGACCCAAAGCTATCTCTCTGGTTCATGGCTTATCTTGATAAATGCTTTTTGAATAGATCAAGGAACAGATAGACTCATGCCAGACTATGGGGGCTCCTTGAAAGGCCCCTGACTTGTGTCTTCTGGGTGTATACTTTCCAGGCTTCCCACCAACTCCTTGCTTCCTGGGCTCTTTCTCCTCTGAGCTGGACTCTACTCCAAAGCCTGACTGTGGTCAGATGTCCCCTTCTCCATGTCCTTGACCTGGGCCTGCCCTTCCTCAGTCTGCTGAGGGTGTGTTTGTGCCCCCATCCCAATCAGGCACTGAGACTGTTGGGCTTGGGGCATCTTTGCTCATCTCTGTAACCCTAGGGTGCAGCCTGGGTGTCACCGAGAAGTAGATCAGGGGCAGAGACAGAAACCAACTGCAAGAGGAGAGAAAGAACTCAGCTGGTGCAAAATCCTAAGTGCTAAAGACATTCTGCATACATACCCTATTCATTTATGGGTTTTGGATGCATTTTTTGTTCTCATTTAACTGAAAACGGCCTTGATTTAAAAAAAAGGAGTGAGGAGGGAGAGAGTGAAATTGGCACGCAGCTAAGCCCATCTGCTCTAATTACTTCTGGTATTTTCAAAGAAGAAATCTAAACCTGCTGAGACATTAAACTTTGAGAAGTGGCTGCTGGGCCTGTGCTTGGGCTGCCAGGCTGCCGGGCTGGGATCTGGATTCTCAGATTCTTGGCCTACAGATTTGGTTGCTTCCTGGTAGGACCAGACCCAAGGCCTGGGAGAGAGAGGTCTTCACTTCTCTCTAGGATTTGGGACCTCAGATACCAGCCAGAGACTCTCTAAGGCTGGACCGAGGACCTGGCAGCTTGGGCAAGTGCGGGTGTCCAGGCTGAGGCCAGGATGGTGGTTTTTGTGAAATGGCCAGGGTAGACCCTTGGTCCTTAGGATTCAAGGAGGCTGGGTATGGACACTGCCTAGCACACAGTCAACTTCTCATCATGCAGCTGGCTGGCTGTGACCACCCAGAGTTGGGGACAGGCATGTTAAGAGTGGCAGATATACAGCTGTGGACCCTAACCAGCTGCAGAGCAGTGGGTGGTGGCCCCGGAGACTGTCACCTTCGACGTCTCCCGCCTTTTGTGTACTTTGGCTTGTCACACAGGCTGGGGCAGGAATGGAATAGTCTGGGAAGCTTGAGTCT
Organism: Zapus hudsonius; assembly: GCA_004024765.1. NCBI lineage: Eukaryota > Metazoa > Chordata > Mammalia > Rodentia > Dipodidae > Zapus > Zapus hudsonius. Next base: position 17,540 of record PVHP010003461.1, read on the forward strand.
GTCCTGGAAGGAGCTCAGGGTTGCCTGTCGGTGGAATGTAGTAAGAGTGTCTGTTGTGTCTGGAGACGTCACACTTCCCAAAGCATTCAGTGAGGCCTCCACTCATGTCCCCATTTTATAGATGAGGGGACAGAGACCTTGGAAGAAAAGTAACTTGGGGAAGGAAGTTTTCCTGGAAATCTAGAGGCGCTGGATCCTGGCAGGAAGCACCGGCAGAGTGAGGTGCCCTGGGAAGTGACTTTCATGGGAGATAACCATATGGGATGGTGTCATGATCCTACCGCCAACATGCCTCTCTGATGGGGTAGAGATCCCGGCCTTGGGGGTGGGGTATCCCAGAGTCCTGCCTGTGCGGGGGGATCCTGCTGCCCAGAGCTAGCCTCTGCCAACCTGGTTGTTGTCACCACTCTGTCCGTCCAGCCCTGCGTGGCCGTGTTCCAGTGATGGTGCCAGTAATGGTGCCCTTTGCAGGAAGCCCCATGAGTGAGGTGTGGATGGTACCTGCACTGGTCAGGTCTGGGGGCTTCCATCTGCCTTGCAGGAGCGGTGGGCAGGTCCAGAACACGCCCAGCTCTTGACCCACAGCCCTTCCCTCTTTCTTTGAAGAAATACTTTGTATCTCTAGAGCCCATGTGCTTTGTGCCACCTCTCCAATAATCTCCCTGGTGCATTTAGGGGTTGTGCTTTGACATCCTTGAAGGCTTTGAGGCCCTGCTATGCTGCAGAGCCCAGTTTAGGGGTAGCTTGGTTTGAGAGCTCAGAGGGACTGTGTCTGCCTCAGTCAGTGGGTGCACCCAGCAGGGACCACCTTCTGTGGATTTCTTGGCTTGGGTCACCCTGTCCTGCATAGGTTTACGGGATGGGGGCTGCTGGAAGTCTGGGACCTGGGGTCTTGCTCTTTGGCACAGGAGCCAGCCTTGTGTTCAGCACGTGGCTTTACTGGTCAACTCTTTTCCTCAGGTCCTCAGAGTCCCTCTTGATGGAGGGAGCATTGAGGCCCATTAGCGTGGCCATCTCTTGCTGTCTCACAGCCAGTCAACCCCATTCCCTTCTTCCAGAGGCTGTCAGTCCCAGGGTCTCCAGCGTGGAGTTTCTCAGTGATTCCAGGTGGCTTTAGCCTGGGGCTGCGGCCTTCACAGTGTTCAGGAAGCTGAGGCAAAGACCCACCTGAGGACAAGGCAGGATTACTCCATCCCTCAGCCAGTGCTGTGGGGAGCCTCCCCTGGCCTGGCCTGGCCCAGCCCTCTCGTGGCCCTTGGGGACAGCAGAAGCCAGGAGGGATTGGGCTGCAAGCTCTTACTTTCCTGCCTGTCCATGACTGAGCCTTGTCCTGTGTCTGAGAAATGAGGGTGGTCTCTCTCCTCCCCCATCTAGAGCCAGGTACAGCCAGGAGCTGTCTGTCTGGTCAGGGTGGCTGTGAAGCTGGTCCCACAGGACTAACTAGAGGCCCCTGGACCAGAGTTCTCCCTAGGGAATCAAGGGTGTCATGATGGCCGATGGCCATGTGGAAGTCAGCAGCACATACCGCAGCTCACGGGAACCTAATTTGCCTGCCATAAGTGACTGTAACTTCCCTCTCCCTCCATTCTCCTCCACTAGGCCCTTTGCTGCCCAGCGTGTTGTCATGATGAATGCTGAAGCAGGGAAAGAAATGCCTGAGCCCCTGGGCCCTTCTTTTTTTTTTTGTTTTTCGAAGTAGGGTCTCACTCTAGCTCAGGCTGACCTGGAATTCACTGGAGTCTCAGGCTGGCCTCGAACTCACAGCGATTCTCCTACCTCTGCCTCCCGAGTGTTGGGATTAAAGGCGTGTGCCACCACGTCTGGTGTTTTTTTTTGGGGGGCCCCCTGGGCCCTTCTAAGCTGGCACTGTTCACACCTGCATGCACACACACTCCCATAGACACACAGCATGGAGCAGTGCACACTCCCCATAGACACATCCCTGAATAGAGCTCACACTCATGACAGTCCCAGTGCTGAGTGACCATGATCACTTCTGATATGCACACACACTCCTGATACCCACATGGTCCTGTGTGCTCATGCACACTGATGATATACAATCACACCGTTACACACACACACACACACACACACACACACACACACACACACACACAGAGAGAGAGAGAGAGAGAGAGAGAGAGAGTTTCTTTCTCCCTTTCCTCTCCTTAATCTTCTCTCGCTTATCCAGGAACAAGTGACTGTCCAATGTACTGGCTGCTCTCTCCGTAGGAGGCTGCACACATGCAGGCATGGTTCACTCTCCTGCGTGAGATTAACGTCTGAGACAATCATCTGCCTTTGCCTCCACAGAGTCCCAGCAAAACAATAGCTGAACGGAAGGGTGGGGGAAATTCATTAGGAGCAACAAAGGACCTGCTCTACGGTTCCATTCATTTCTGCTGACTTGCCGGCTGTGGCTGTGGACCCAGCAAAGCGAGTGAATGACAGGCTTCAAGAGACTTCAGCTGGCACTGCCCTGGCCCTTCTCAGCAGCCCTGGGCCCCACTACCCACCCAACTCCCTCAGCCCCTGGCTTCAGCCTGCCAGTCCTGGGGATGCAGAGGAACAGCCAATGCAAGAGTCTCCCATGTGGGACAGGGCCTGTCACAGACAGGCTGTCTATAAGTGCAACCTGGTCTCATGCTTGGGGACTGCAGGCCTGGCCTCGCCTCTCTGAGTACTGGTTTCCTCTGCCATGGAAGTGAGGTACAGCCTTGCTGGAATGCTCTGAGGAGGGACATTGTGCCAGTGACAGGAACCAGACTCACCTGAGTCACTCTAGTTGGCAGTGGCTCAGGGAAGCCTGCTTCTTGCAAGGAAGGAACAGCCCGTGGTGAGGGGGTGGCCTGGTAGGGGCGGGGGCTGGCCAGGCTCTTCTGAAAATTCAGCCACAGGCTGGGACATGTCACCTCTCACTGTCCTGCTTTGAGGGGCAGATCACCCCCAAAGGGTAAAGACACCAGGAGGGAGGGTCCTCGAGGAGGTGGGTCTCCTGGGAGGGTGAGCACTGGGGTCTGGGTTCACCTCTGAGACGTCACTTGTGAAATGGGCACATAATGCCACCTGGGCAGGCCCCCAGGTGGTTGAGAGAGCAGGAAGTCCAGCAGGGGTAGGCACCCTCAACGCTATTCTTGTTGATTTCAGTTTATTTACGCTTGGCAGTAAGGTCCTGTGGGGCGTGGCTCTGGCCAGGCCAGGAAGGTGCAAAGAGGGTGAATGCATAGCTCCTCAGATCTGCTGCCAGGGGGCGTACCTGCTGGTTTATTCCAGCTTCTCATTCCCTCTTCATTCATACACTCCTTGAACAAACCTGAAGCCCACTTGGGTGCAGACCTTTGCTGGACATGATAAATTAAGGTCAGGATCTGACCCAAGCTTCCCCTGGAGGAGACGACATGGGACCGTCAAGGTGGGAAGGGAATGCCTGTCTGGGGGACACTCTTGGAAGAGGCAGCCATTGAGCCAGGCTTTGAGGAATATGGGCTGTGGATGATGAAGAGAATCTGGGAAGGACTTTTCCGATGTGAGGATGGCAGGAACCAAAACCTGCTGGGGACAGAAGTCAAGGCTGTTGGGGGAACAGCATGGGAATCTGGGCAGGCTTGTCTGACACTCAGCTACAACGGATCCTCGGGGCTCTGTGTTCTAGGCCACGAGGTCTAGGTTTGTCCTGGAGACGGCGGGGAGCCGTGGAGGGCTTTGGCATAGAGGAGCCAGGCTGAGGTCTTCCCAGGGGACATTCAAAAGCTGCTTGGTGAGACAGGCCGAAGCCACTCCGCTGTGAGAGGAGACTGGGCCTGGCCACCCAGGAGAGGAGGTCTTTTGCATTAACCACCAGCTTGAGCCCAGGATGCAGGAGCCTGGAATCATGGTCTAAGTCTCTCCTGCTTCCCGTGTGTCCTCACATACACCACTTGCCTTCTCTGTGCTGACATTTCTTCTTGCTATCTGTGTGGCATGTGTGCATGTGTGTAGGGTGAGTGTGCACAGATGTGTGCATGTGTGCGTATGTGTGGGGTGTGTGCAGATGTGTGCATGTATGCAGCTGTGTGTGGTGTGTGCAGATGTGTGTATGTGTGCATGTGTATGGGGTGTGTGTCTGCAGATGTGTGCATGTGTGCATGTGTGCATGTGTGTGTGGTGTGTGCAGATGTGTGCATGTATGTGGGGTGAATGTGTACAGATGTGTACATGTGTACATATGTGCATGTGTGTGTGGGGGGTGAGTGTGTGCAGATGTGTGCATGTGTGTGGGGAGTCTGCATATGTGTGCATGTGTGTATGTATGCATGTGTATGGGTGGGTGTTGCGGATGTGCACATGTGTATGGGGTGTGTGTCTGCAGATGTGTGCATGTGTGAGGTGAGTGTGTGCAGATGTATGCATGTGTATGTGGGAGTCTGTGCAGATGTGTGCATGTGTGTATGTATGCATGTGTATGGGGTGTGTGTCTGCAGATGTGTGCATGTGTGCATGTGTGTGTGGTGTGTGCAGATGTGTGTGTCATGTATGCATGTGTGTGGGGTGAGTGTGTGCAGATGTGTGCATGTGTGGAAGTCAGAGCGCGTCTTCCTCAGTCATTCTTCTGCTTTACTTGAACTCAGCTCACTGATCGTTAGTCTAGCCAGCTAGTCCCGGGGAATTCTTTCCATGTCCTGAGCGACGGGATGACAAGGGAGTCACCAGGCCCATCTGACATGTATGTGGGTCCTGGGGATCTGAACTCTGGTCCTTGGGAGGCAAGCACTTCATCCACAGAGCCATGTCCCCAGTTCGAACATTTCTTGGGTCTAAAACGTGTCCGGAGTTTTGTTGTGAGCGCCTAGATGTGACTGTCCGCAGTTTATTTCCACCATTCCAGGCTGGAGTGGAGAACCTGCCCCAGATCAGAGCTCTGCGTGTGAGTTCTGCTAGACCACTTGGGTATGGGTCCACATCTCACTTTCTGCACCGGAAAACGGGCCATGATGGCAGCCCTTGGGATGATGAGTGTGACCATTGAGTGTGGCCAGATTGGAGAGGCCTGTGCAGCTGTGTCTCTGTGGGTGTCCCCTGGATGTTCCCTCAGCATCCTTTGGGGTCCTGTCTGGAAAATGCCTCCGCTCCCTGGATATACCCTGGTGTCAGGCCCACTCAGAGAAACCCGGGCCTACCTCACCCAAGGAAGTGGCTGCAGTCAGGGGTGGCTGTATTCCAGCTGACCGTCAAGCTAATTAAAGGAGCCTGGGGATATGCCCACCCTGGGGCTGAGCAACTTCCCCAGGGAGGCTGAAACCCTGGCTGCTAGGCTCTGCAGTAGCCCAGCGCCTCCGCTCCCCATCCGCCTGCCATCAGGGAAGCCGACTTCATGCTTGAGGGGAACCCCGTAATGATTGGCCACGAGGAGGTCATTTATATTGGCTAAGCGGGCTTAATTAGGCTCCATCCAAAGGTTACCGGAAGAGCCCAGAAAAGCTGTTAAGGGGTTAACCTCGAAGAGATTACATTGTATTCAGCGCTCTGTTAAAGTTTGAATTAATTTTTCCCATGGGTTTGTTCACATTCTAATTTTCAACTAAATGAGACATCTGTTTCAAAAAGGAAAATTTGCTCCGGTTTCCATGGCAACTATCATTCTGTAAGAAAATTATTCCAATGGTTACTTTAGAACAGAAAGACAGAAATTCAGGACGTAAAGCCGCCTTTCCTTGCTCAGTCGGAATTCTGATGGCAATGTCTCCTTGGCTGTGAGGTGCCCTGGATGGCGAGGTGATTGTGGGCAGGCGGGTGGCACGGTTGCTGGGCCCAAGGCTCTGGGATGCCCCAGCATCACTGCTCAAACCTGCAGGGGTTGCGGACCATTGTCAGATGGGTGTGAAGGTTGGGGTGGTTTGGGGAGCAGGGTCTCCCACCCAGCTCAAGGGTCATGTCCTTGCTGGGCAGCACTGGACAGCTATGGGGATTAATCTGAGGACGGTCACAGGAATTGAATGCCAGGCCTTTCTGGGTGTGGAGGGGCAGTGCACCCCTAAACGGTATACTGGCAGGCCCCAAGGCAGCCTGCACATTGAAAGGCCCCTTCTCTGTATTCTGGGTCTGCAGCATTGCTTTAGGAACACAGTGCAGGGCAGCCAGCTGTCCAGGCCCCGGCTGCCCAAAGCCCTCAAGGATCAAGGCCCACTGGAGTCTGCTCAGACCCTGCCCCAGCCCAGACACCTCATCCTGTCCATCCCCCAGAAAGAATTCCCACTTGAGCCATCTCAGAAATGACTTCCCTCCCTGGCGCACTCCTCTGCTCTTTCCTGAGATGATGTGTGAGCCCAGGATGTGGAACGGCTTCTCTAGCCCCTCACCTCCACCACAAGGGCAGGGATGGCCAACTTCCCAGGGGTCCAGGTCATAATTTGCTTCAGAGCAAGTCTCCTTGGTGCTGGGTAAGGTGGCCCAGGCTGGCTGTTGGGTTCATGGGATCTCTGATGTGTTTCGTATTGTCTCTTGTAGAAAGCCATCTCCTGTGGTGGCTCCCAAGAACTAACAGACACCTTCTCTCCATACTGATGAGGCCTCATCCCATCTTGTAACTATTTGATTAGATTTTTGGAAAATGGAGTCTGTGTTTGGAAGTTGGTGCCAGGCATATGCCTGCCGGCAGGACTCAGAGTGGCCTCTAGGCTGCTGTAGACTTTTTGCGTCCCCTTCTACCTCATCCCCACAACACCCCCCCCCCAGCCACATGGTTTGAAGGGTCACAATTGTAGAGCCCAGCTCCGCATCCCAAGAGCCCTTAGAGGGTTGTTGGTGGCCATCAGAACCATGGCAGGGAAAGGACCTCACATTGTGATGTGGGACTTGCAACTGGGCCTCTGTTTCGGTAGAAATCTGTTCTGTAGAAGTGTCCTTTCCTATCCCACCTTCTCTAAATAGAACTCTTGCCAGCCATCAAAATACAGAGCTCTGTGGGTGATGAGTGTGATGACAGTGGTGGTGGAGATGGTGTGGATGATGATGGTGGTGATGGGCAGATGGGAGATGATGACTA